>CM045762.1:117238604-117494294 GCA_025200525.1 Camellia lanceoleosa | reverse complement strand
TTGGACCGACCGACCAGACGGATTTCACGGATTCTTTTGCTCAAATTTCTAGTTGAAGCTTTAAAAGTTTAGGAATTTAAACTACTTGTAGTGGCAGTTCAATGTTATACATATGAAGCCTGAATTTACACTTGTCAATGTCCCCATACTTACTTTTGCTTTAAAAAAGTTGACCTGTTATGTTATGATTCTTTTAGGAATTTACACAAAATTAAATCATATGTAAAGTATATGAAATATTTATTAAATTTTTAGGACAGCAATGCCCTTATCTAGTGAAATATTTATTAAAAAGTTGATCCCAGTTATACTTTGCCTCAAAGATAACAAAGACAAAAGTGAAAATAATGTCACTATATTAGGGTATTATTGTCTTAAAAATAATAAAAATCACTATTGTTGTCCTAAAAAATTAATAAGTGTGTCATATGCTTCACATATGATTTGATTCGATTTAAATCTGGGACAAAATTGTAATGGGAGGTGTCAAGTGTTATAGTATAATTGTTCGAGGTGGTTAACTATTATGAAAACTGTCTCTAGCTTTAGATATGTTGATGTTTATGCCCAGCCATATAAAATTGGATTGTTCATCAATGAATAGCCTGACATAGTCCTACCATTTAGATAAATCTTATTCTGCAAAATTTTTACAAGATAAACATCAATGTAAAGGCCAAATCAAGTGACAATGCGCCACTAATGACAAATATGCATGACTTAACAACAACAGCTTGTAAGAAAAAATGTTCATGAAGGAGCAACTTTGACACCAAAACCCAATGTATAGGGATGCCACTGAAAATATACACATTGCCTATAATGGCCATTACTCAAACAATAACATATCTAATGCACCCATGAGCATACCTTCCTGTGTAGAGGAACCATTCACCGTGATCCTCATCATCTTCATAGCCTCCAGAGAGTGCTACAGACTGAACCATGCACCCTGATTTCTATCTGGGTCATTCTCTGCTAGAATTGGTCCAACACGGGGAAGACAGCAACACATTTTTAATCAACTAAACCTAATATCCCTAAATCATTTTCCCTAATTGAGAAAATAAACCTTTATAGCAGTGTAAAAGAAAAATATCCAAAATAAGTTGACAACTAAAAATCATCGGAAGAACCTAAACAAGCAGTCACACATACAGGTCATGTATATATATAGAACCAAAACAATGAATTCAATATCAGAGAGAACACATATACACGTATATATATATATATATATATATCAAATAGATTTTGTGTATTTTTCACCCATGAGCGAGATCTGTTCTATAAGTTACAAATCTGAGCAAGATTTGGATGTTGTACCCATGAGTTTGTGTAATATATATATATATATGTATCATATATAATAAAAACTTACAAATCTGAGCGATCCATTGAGAGTGAGGGTTTCTGAGCTTCAAATCGAATAGGTTTCTGAGCGAGAGAGAGAGAGAGGGCGGTAACGGAGGTGATGGCGGCGGCGCGGTAGTCACAGTGGCAATAGCGGTGGCGTCGGAGCAGAGGGGAGAGAGAGAGGAAGTGTAACCATGTATGGTTTGGACCGTATATGATGTGGAAGATTGGATCGAGTGTGGTGCAGTCTGTGGAAGTTTGATCTGTTGATGATGATGAGCAGGAGGTTAGGGTTTCTGGTTGTGGGGTTGAAGTGTTGTATCGTCGAGAGATACAGGGAGGAAGAGAGAGAGAGAGAGAGAGAGAGAGAGATCAGGAAGGATTGATCGATGATATGGCGTTGCTTACAGTGATGAGTGAGAGAGAGAGAGAGAGAGAAGAGTGATAAGTGAGAGAGAGAAAAATTAGGGATTTGAGAATTGAGGAATTTTTGGTTGATGAAAAATGAGAGCAAAGTTTTTTTTTTTTTTTTTTTTTTTTTTTGGTGACAAATAGAAATGTTCAAAAGAGTAAGATTTGGTTTTTTTTTTTTTTGTGACAAAATTTTATAAATTGATTTATTTTAACCATTTTGTAAAAATATATATACAAACGCTTTTATATACCTTGTACCACAATATATATATATATATATATTTTTACTTCTTTTTTTTTTTGCAATCGGTATTACATTATAAAAACTCCTTCTTTTTTTTTTAGATGAATTGGTAAATCGCGAAAAAAAATAGACTCTATTTTTTTCAATAGCAATCTCTACCGTCGCAAATATTTATTTTTTTTTATGCATGCAATTTCGCAGTGCAAATACTCTCCTTTTTTATGCATAAAGATTTTATGTCATCAAGAATACTCTATTTTTATGACGGCAAATTTTTGACGGCAAATGTGCCGTCGCAAAAAGTTCCGTCTTTTAAACCCCTTTTTCTTGTAGTGGTACTAGCATTTCTAGGTATAATTTTGCGTTATTTTGGTCCTCAGAGTTTTTATTTTAATCTACAAAGTTTCTAATTTGAGTCAAAGTAGTCTATTTTTCATATGGTTGTCTAATAAACTTTGATATATTAATAAAATAATAGTAATGCATTTCGGGTTACGTATTTTTCTTATTTTGTCAATTTCATCCCTAAACATTGCAAACAAAAAACATTGGAGGATATAATAAGGGAAAGGAAAGGTGCCCGGTCCGGGCAAGCTATGGGTTTGTTTGTGATGTGGGTTGGCTTTTTAATATTTTAATTTTTTAGCTATTTTAGTCTAGAGCTAAAAAGTCTCGTTTGGAATGGACTTCTTGGCTTTTTTTGATTTTTGTGAGAGAAAAAATAAAATGATTATAATTTAAATATGATATTTTGTCTTATTAAATTAAAAAAAGTTTATTTTATCTTTTTGTAACTAAAATAACCTCAACCTCACTCAAATCTACATGCCAAACGAGCACTATATTATGGAACAAGTTCTTGATCTCTAAGACTACCAGTTTTGTCTGATTAGTTATGTGTCTACCGATGTCATCAAAGTTTTGATTGACATGTAAAGCACAAAAACATAGAAGGATATAAAAGCATCTCTAATGGTTTTATTTCTATGTTTAGTTTTATGTGTCTTTCCATTTGCACATATCAATCTTAATTTTTACTAGAGTGCTATGGATTTTTTATTTTTTATTTCTACTATTTTTTTTAGGGAAAATGAAAATGATTTTTGTGGATTATAGTTGGGAAGATGAATACTGTTTCAGGATAGATTTGTTGAGTTGGTAGATTTAGTTATGGCTAAACCTTGTTGCAAATTTGGTACAAGGTATAGCATTATTAAAATATAGCAAGCCTTTTACCTAGCCAATGGAGAAGAAAATTTGAACTCTGTATTATTTTTTGGCAATAACAACTCTAATTATATCAAGTTTTTTTTTTGAACAATAATTATATCAAGTTTGATTGCTAACTTGAGGGAATTCAAATCTTAACTATATCGTGTTAGTTACACAAACATATCATACAACATAAATTTGACTTATTATCATGCATGGCCGGTTGGATCGTAAAGTCAGCTAAGCTTGTACTTTAAGCCCCTAAATTAAATTTGGGAAGACCCATTTTATTTATTTACTATATAATGTAATAGGTCTATGTAATTTATTATTTATTATTTGGATAAAAATGTCCTTAACAAAACAAAAAAAGACCAAACTCTATCTACCAAAAAAAATAAAATAAAATAAAAAAGAAAAAAAAAATTGCAACATACAGTTAATGGGAGTTAATGGGAGAGAAAAAAAAAATTGCAACATACCGTTAATGGGAGTGAAGAATTACATCATTTCCTTGAATTTAGAGATATTCCTATACTTGGATAACTACAAATAAAGTAATAATTTATACCAATTTCCAACCCCTCTCTCTCTCTCTCCCTAAATATTATTCTCCATCTAGTAAAAGGAAAAAAAAAACTCATTCTCTCTCTCTCTCTCTCTCAACTATTCTTCAAGCTTTATTCACTTATTTGTAGTTGTATAATTACCTGTGCTATGCATAGGTATAAATAAATAATCAAAAATTAATTTTTAAAATTAAATAATAATCTAAAAAATTATCTATAATATTTACCAAAAATTATTTAGAATTAATTAAATTTTATTCATTTTTATCACAGCTCTTAATAATAAATATATGTCATAATTTAAGTGGTAAAAATTAAAAAATAAATCACAAAAATTATATTTATGATAAAATATAAATATATTTTGTCTTATGAGTTTCGTAAATTTAATTTATCATATGATAGTAGTAAATTACATTTGTCAATATATTAATTTTTTCATGTTTTGTAAAGTCTAAAAATTATAATTTTTCTTATGTTATAAGTTTTACATAAATACGAATTATGATTCACTTGTGATATTAAAAATTTGGGCTTAACATTAGATTTACGTCAACTTGTCTTGTCTTGTTCTGTTCCCAACTTATATGAATCATTTGATCTATCTATTTATTAAATTAGTAAATAAATATTTGACTTATTTTATGCATACTTATTAAAAAGTTTGAACTATAGTTTTAAAAAAAAAACTATATTTTTATGTTTAAAACAATTAAATGAATAGTTATATATATATATATATTTATGTATACAAAAATTATTTAAGATAAAGCCATCCTAAATTGTAGGTCATATTCTAATCCTAATAAATTTAAATTATATCATAGTTTATCGGTTTGTGACTGATATGAGCTAATTTGAGAGTTCTAATATTGGATTAAACACTAAAAAGTAGCCAAAAAAATTTAGTTGAAGTCAATTTTTTTTGCCAATAATTCTTGATTTAAGCCTAGTTTTTAGAGAATCATCTAGTTCATGTTCAATTCATGAGTTAGTAGACCTACCTATTTATTTAATTTTTAATTAGTAAATATATATTTTAAAAATTTTATAACAAAAATAGGAAATATGTACATATTTGTTTGGTATATTTATTAACAATTTCAAAATTAATTAAGAAATTATGTACTTATTCTTAAAAGGATAAATTACATTGGTAATCCCTATATTTCAACTCTTGTGTTATTTTTGTCATTGCAATTTTAATTTGTTTAATTTTGACCATAAATTTATAATTTTATCTCAATTTGGTTCAATTGTTATAATTGCTAGTGTTTATTTATTTATTTATTTATATTTTTATTTATTGAAAATACACACATGAGGAGTATCTATTATACTTTTATAGAAAAAATTATAAACTTGTTCAACTCAATAAGTTAATTACAATCAACTCAATAACTATTTTCTTTCAAAAATCTTAACCGACATTATTAATTGGACCAAATTAATACAAAATCTAAAATTAGGGGTAAAAATCAAACTAATTAAAATTACAGAGATCAAATTGACACAAGAGACAAAATGCGGGGTCTATCGATATAATTTACCCTTCTTAAAATACGTCTAATATTGATTGTATCAATATTAAGATATATTTATATTTGAAAAACTATTTAAGACCAGATCAAGTTAGAACTTGAATAAAAAAATTAATGGCTTATTAAAAATATTAATAATTATAAATTCAAATTTGATGAATTTTTCATTTAAATTTTTTCATAGAATTAGGTTGTTTGATAATTTTAATTTATAGTTCCAATTTTTTCTTATATTTTTTTTTAAAAAAATATTTTAAAATTATATATAATTATAATTTCTTTTGAAATTTTTTTTTCAATCTCAAATTAGTTATAACTTGAATTTGGTTAAAATTTATTATTGACTTCTCATCTACAAAAACTAACAATAAAAATAAATTAATTTTTTGAACATTGTAAAAAGGTAAGTAAAGAAATATATTATCAATAATAATAATAACAAAACATATTTTTATTTATCACGTTATGTCTCACCACTGTATTGATAATAGACATTAATAATAAAATTTATTATAATAATACAACAATAATATATTAAATGATAAGGAACATGTGATCATAACAATATTTGATAGTTATATAAAAGTACTCAAAATTATATATAAAAAATAATATATGATCCATATTCAATTTTTATATGGTAAAATTTACACTTAATCTCAACCACATATTAGTTTTCTAAATCAATTCATTATCCAAACTATCTACTATTCTTTTAATATTTACCTTTTCAAAATCCACCTAAACAATGCTTTGGCTGAGCTCATTATCACCCTTATTGTTGCCATGCTCACCACCTCTACTAACCATTATGCAATTTCGGTCTAGTTTTTTATTTTTATAAATATAAAAAGATAAAGTTGTGGAAATAAAAAGGTACCGTTAGAGTTTTAAAAAACTAAAAATGAAAAATACACAAATACGTGATTTTAGGTTTTCTTATTCCATGTGTGGGTGTTGAATTTTTTTTTTAAATCCATAAATTATGAAATATTGTTCATTATTTAAAATTTTTTTATTGATGGGCAAGTCAATTAAATGTTTTTGTAATGCCCCGAAAAATTGGGCAGGGTATATCTATTTATGCCACAAACCCACTTGATAGACAAACACATATATATACAGCTACCTGTTCCATACATCTATTTCCATTTAATCTCAAATGCCAAATACATGTTGTTCCCATTTCAATGCCCTAGTTCCAATCCCAAGCATGCATTTTACAATAAGTATAAAATAGAAGCCAAACAGATAATAAGTGCCCTATAGGCTTACAAATTTATCTAAGAACATTCTTGGTTACACAAAATGAAGTTTCAACTCAACGCAAATACAGCCCTGGGCTTACATTTAATAAATAACCATAAAACAAAAATGAAGCCTCAGCTCCGAGTCCTCCCAAGTTAGTGCCTTTGTGGAGGCATAACACCTGTACCTGAAATGGTTTCCCTTATTGGGTGAGCTACAGCCCAGTAGAGATACAGTACACAACATATGGACCATGACAAGACTAAAGAGGAGTATGCTCATGCCATGCTCATGATAAAACAGTTTATCTCTCTTTTTATAAAGCATGCAATGTTGAGATGCAACAATAAATATAAAACCATTTCCATTTTAAATCATATATGTTACATGAATACAGGCTCTGTGAATCTCTAGGTGAGTGTCTACAAGTAGGCCCTAATGCACTACCACTGTCATTTTTACCAGTAAACTGGAAGGCTCGACACCTAACCACGCGGTTCTATAACCCAGATTCACCAAGTATTTATCTTTTTGCAAACAGATACATTTCCAAACATTTCTCAAAAACAAATATATTTCCAATGAAATAAATGTAATGCAATGTCCAATGCAACAAATGAGGAATGTGCTTCAATTTACCTAAGTCTCATGCATTTCTACAACAATCATGGCTATTCTCCACCGATAGCTCAAAACAGATATTTCTAAATAGATATTTAAACAATTAAATTCTAAAAATTCTGATAAATACAATCTATTCCATTTCTCATCAAATATGAACAATTACACTAGTTTTCATATCATAATCACGTCCGATAACCTCTCAAGGTCCATTTCTAACCATGTCAATTTTATTTCAACAGATACATTAAGTAAAATAATACCGTTAATGCCCAAGAAAACATCATTTTCTTTCCAAACTCATTCTCCAAGTATTATTCAACTATGACATCCTATTTTGATTAGAAGCCCCAAAAGTTAAATATAATTCATTTGTTTTCTTTAAAAATGCTCTTTTAGTCGCAAATCGGTAAAAATTTCAAAACCGATCGAGTCAAAGTCCATTTTTGTTCAAATTTAAAACATAGCTCTTTCATAACCTTACAAACATATTCCAAGTTTATACTTTCGCAATTTGGGCATCAACTCTTTATTTTTCTCAAAATTTCTCTATTAAGCAAATAAATCACAAAAATTTCAAAAATTCTAATTAAATTATATACAACTCCAAGCTCCATATAATCAAGTAAAAGTGCATAAAAAAGTGTAGGAAAAATCCCTACCTCAAGCCAAGAAGCTTTCAAATTTTTTGGCAACAGAAATTAAATTTGTTCGGAGCCAAACGACTCCTTTTCCGCCCTCTACGTTTTGATGCAAAGCACTAGGGGTCAAAAATGACTTAGACTAGATCAAACCCATGAAAAACCAACTTGGAACCCCTTTTTCTTCTTTCCTCACGGCAAGAACTCCCAAAAGTTGAAGAAAAAAAATCTAATAGGTTACTATTTATAGATATTTTCTTTTTTGTTGTTTTGTTTTTAACCAAACAAATATCTAACCATATATATATATACACCTATATATATATATATATCAATTAAAAATACATTTCAACATCTTTATTGACAAAAATAAATATAATATTTTCTCACCACAAAATATATTTCATTTAATGATAATCGTTTAATGATACACACCATAAATATTCACAACTCTTTTATAGAAATCAAACAATAATAATAAAACCACAACAATATTACATGGTTACTAACGGGTCATGATTCAATCAATTGGGTCTAAAATAAATGGAGTTTAATAGTTTAAAATAAATACCCAACTGAGATTAAAGTATAAATTCAAGTTGATTCAACTCGTTACAATTTTTAATTTTTTACAAATAAAAAATTTGAAAATTTTGTTGAAGAAATTTAAAAAATGGCCAAATCATAAAGAACAATATAAGACTTCATAACTATATTATCAATTCACATATATTAAAAGAAATAATAACAACAATATAAAAAATACAAAAACATCCACCCAAAACACAAAATAAATAAATAAATAAATAAATAAAAATTCAAATCAACTCCCAAAACAAAGATAGTTAACAGAGATATATTTATTATTAATTTAGTTGGAAAAAAATACATTGGAAAAACAAAAAATACTAACACGAAAATATAAATTTACAACAAAAATAAAAATAAAAATGCAAACAAACAAATTTACTTAAAATAAGTTTGGACTATTGGCAAAGAGAGAATAATCATTGCATCATTACATTTGGGGAGGAGTTGGCCGAGCTAGAAAAAAGATCAAATATTAAGTATTTTGAAGAGAGAATTGTATTGAATTTTTAATTTGATTGGGTTTTTAAAATTTTAGATTTATATTATTTTTGGAAAAGGTGAGAGTGGGATGAAGGTGACTTACCATATTATTTTGAATTTTGAAATTTAAAATCATAGATAATTTTTTTTTTAAAAGAGTGAGGGTGACTTATCATATTGTTTTGAATTTTTAAAATTCAAAATTGTAGATAATTAGAACTTTTTTTTGTTTTCGGATTTTTGACTTAAGGAACTAACCAATAGATTTTTTTTATAATTTAAAAATTAACAAATTAACAAAATTAGTTTGGGAGTTTGGAACTTCTACAATCATTGTTCGTAAAAAGATCCTTTTCCTTATATATATATATATGGATTTTGTCAAAGATATTGATTTATCAACAAATTGTCAAAGATATTGATTTATCAACAAATTCACAAACTCATATATAATTAAGGTAAATTGTTTAGATTTTAATATTTTCTTTTAATTATATTTCTAATTTAAATAATTTTTTCTCATATTGAAAAAATTGTAGGAAATTTAACTATACATCTTATCAATACCTATCATTTATCACTGAATGTGGAAAATCAAATTTTATTGTTCTTTCCTTTTAATATTTTTAATTTGAAGTCCTTTTTTTTTTTTTTTGGGTATTTTTATTATTGCTAGTGTTGTGCTCATTTTTTTGTGATCATTTTTAGAGAAAACAAATATGTCTAATAGAAAATATGAATCCGGATATGAAAAACTTAAGAACAAAAAAAGAAAAAAAGAAAATCTTATTCAATCTAAAAACAGAGCTCTTAATAAATTCATTACAACTATATTATCAATTGAAAAAATTTGGTAACAAAACTCGAATATAAAGATTTAATTAATATTTTTTCATTTCAAAAAGTTAGAAAAATAAATTTTCAATAAAAATTTTATTAAAACAAATATATCTAATAGCAAATATGAATCTGGATATGAAAAACTTAAGAAATAAAAATAAAAATAGAAAATCATATTCAATCTAAAAAAGGAGCTCTTGATAAATTCATTACAACTATATTATCAATTGAAAAGATTTGGTAGCAAAACTCAAATATAAAGATTTAATTAATATTTTTTGCATCTCAAAAAGTTAGAAAAAAAAATTTTAATAAAAATTTTATTAAAAAAATTTATTATTAGAAGGTCTCATTTTTAATTATTGCTTTAGGGCACAAATTATCTAGAGCCGACCCTATTATTATGCTGTCTTGTAAAAATCTTAATTTTATTCATATTTGCCTCCTTGTTTCTTTAGGCTATGCAAATTTTTATCAATATTTAAGATCCAAACACAGCTTCAAAATTATTGAATAGTGCAAATGAAGGGACTAAATGTGAAATGGGTCAGGTCCAAGTCTTGGGCTTGCCCAATCCGACAAAGTCTGAATCCAAGTGGGTCAGATGAGTATATGGACAAACCAGTTGAGCCCAACTTCACGATCAACAGTCCACCCAAGTCCTCAAGCACTTGGGCCCAACCTGCAATGGAAAGGCTAGCCTAGTCGTAGTACTGGTCTGGGCCGAGCTGCGGAACGGAACCTGTGGGGCGAACAGATAATGGTTCAGGCCATCTCTATAAATGATCCTGAAAAAGGCCGAGCTGAGGCACATCAGTGCCGAACTGAAGTACATGGGTACCGAGCTGGAGAAACCTCACATGGAAATATGGAAGCTGTGAGTGCAAGCATGTGCAGGTTGCCACCTCAGCTGGTCCCCCACACCTAGAATCACGGAAGTTGTTGAGGCAAAGGAATGTGGCTTGTTATCAGCATGCCTACAATGAGAATATGCAATCAATGACAACTACCAAGTGGTCCCTCACCTGGAGCAATGCTGAAAGGACACCTGGCAGCATTTACACTCCATGAACTCACCTTGAGAAGCAAGTAAGGAACACTATATATACAACATAAACTTCACATTGAAGGTAACTGAACTATTCCAAGCAAAAACCACACTTACATACAAATCGAACCCTCTATACACTCCTTTTCCGATCGCTAATTCCCACACCGGAGGGGTTATCCGGCCAACCCCGGCCGGGTAGCTCTAACGGTGCTTCTCGTGGCAGGAACCCCGGTCCCTAGATAGTCCAACCGAGTGCGAAGCTCCGATTCACTTTCATCTAGTGCGGAATTCGGTACGCACAATTGGTGCGGTGAACGTGGATCACTTTTATCTCTGAGCCTTGCATTCAGTTCCGGCAATGGGGATTGAGGACGTTCCGCCTTTAGCATATACTCCACAGACGGAGAAGACAAAGGACAAAGGTTTGGCACTCCCAATAGTTCTAGAGGAGCAAACTAGAAACAATAATCGAACCCCCGAATCCGTCGAGCATCGACTGCCCTTCGCCGGAGGTTCTTCTCATCATTTCCTTCTGGAAAAGGACTATAGAGATTGAATTATAGATTCCATGGGAATGGCGATACAGGAATTGAAAGCTCAACTTAAGAAGGTGTTGGGTGATCCGACGGAAAAGAGGACGGAAGTAGAGCCCTCTCGTTTGCAACGAAGGAGCTCGTCCAGAGAACTACTAGTGAAAAAATTCCCCAGGAATGACTCCGGGCAACGAAGCCAACCTATCCCAGCACAGAGTGAAGCAGCGAGTAGCCACACACGTGGGTTGCGCCGGAGGAGGGCCAAGAGGCAGAAGACGGATAGTCAACAAACTGAATACCCTCCTCAGGACCTTCGCACTTGGCTAATTGGCAATAGGCAGAACGAGCAACATTGAGATCATCTGGACCGTACTGTTCACCAGAGAGAACATCGAACGCTGGACAGGCTCGTCTCTTCGCCATTCTCTTCGGAGATTGAGACCATGAGACCTCCAAAGAAGTTCACTCCATCAAAGTTCATTTCGTACGATGGGAAATTGGACCCTCTGACACATATCAACCATTTTAGACAAATAATGTCCCTCTGGAGCGGAGATGAGGCACTGATGTGCAAAGTCTTCCCATCCAGCTTGGGAGAAACCGGACTCCGATGGTTTGATCGACTCCCCGCTGGATCAATTCATTGCTGGAAGCAGCTCTCCGAAGAGTTCCTAGCCAGGTTCGTCTCCAATACTAAGATCCCAAAAGAGCCGGATACACTGTTCAGCCTCAAGAAAGAGCAAGAGGAAACACTGCGCAGTTATGCTAGGAGATACTGGGAAGAATATAACGATCTGGAAGAAAATGTGTGCAACGAGCAGATGGCCGTTATGTCCTTCAAACATGGTCTGTGCCCGGAAAGTAAGTTGAGACAATCACTTACCAAGCGCCCGGCCACAGCTTTGAAAGACTCGCCAGATTGAGCAAAGATGCTGCCTCGAAGACGATCAGATCCCCATTGAGGTAGTGTCAGCAGAACAAGCAGCCCGGCAGAAGAAGAGAATGGATCGAGGAGAACACCGAGGGATTGCAATGAATGAGGTGGATAAGTCCAAATCCCATGAAGCCGTTGTGACTGTGTTCAAAGAGCCAATCTATCGAATTCTGGAAAAGATCAAGAGAGAGCCCTTCTTTGTTTGGCCTCTGAAAATGTTGGGAGATCCAGCTCGGCGCAATCAGAAGCTCAGATGCACCTACCACCAAGACAGAGGACACATGACTCAGAACTGCAGGGCACTGAAGCAACACTTGGAAGACCTGGTGGCAGTTGGATACCTAAGGGAATACATTGATCAGGATAAGGAAGTGGCCGAGCTGGAGAACCCACCTCCAGAAGCAAATATTGAGCATCCATCCCGGCTAATAATAAATGTGATCCATGGGACAGCGGCTCAGGAATCTGAGGAGGCACTGAAGGAAGAGATCGCTAAGGCTACACAAATTCAGCGAATCATGTCAGTGGAGCCGGCATCGAAAAAGGTGCGTACCGTACCTAAATCCCCCCATGTGCACTATTTCATTTACTAGCAAAGATTTAGAAGGCATACAGCACCCACATACTAATGCATTAATTATAACTGTTAGGATTGGGAAACGATCTAATGTGAAACGAGTCCTAGTATATCGTAAGGCAGACATATATCAGTATTATGATTTGTTGAAGCTCGGCCTCCGAAAGCAAAGATCTCACCCCAGCGGCAGCCCCGTTGGTCGGTTTCAATTCACAGCCGGAATGGCCACTCGGCAGAATAGTATTGCCAGTCATAGCGAGGACAAAAACCCTCCAGATAGAGTTCTTAGTTATTAATACACCATCCCTTATAACGCCATACTTGGCCGCCCATGGATTCATCGAATGGAAGCAGTCCCTTCAACCTATCACCAGCGCATCCGTTTCCCAACAGAACATGGAGTAGAGCAGATCTCAGGGGATCAAGTTGCGTCCAAACATTACTTCATGGCAGCATTAAAGGCAA
This sequence comes from Camellia lanceoleosa, assembly GCA_025200525.1. NCBI lineage: Eukaryota > Viridiplantae > Streptophyta > Magnoliopsida > Ericales > Theaceae > Camellia > Camellia lanceoleosa. The sequence continues at coordinate 117,480,977 of CM045762.1, read as the reverse complement.
AGCAGCTCTGCAATCAGGTACAGACGGTAGAAGTGGCCGGACAACGGGCCTTGGAAGATGTGGAGGTAACTCCAGATGGTAAGATGGTAGAGGATTTGGAGAAAGTCTTGGCAAGAGAACACGACCCGAAAAAATACTTCCTTATCGGTACCTCGCTAGGCGCTGATGAGAAACTTCAGTTGTTGGAACTGCTGAGGGAAAATATGGAGGTATTCGTATGGTCAGCATATGATACTCCAGGGTTGGACCCAGAATTTGTTTGCTACAAGCTCAACATCAATCCTTCAGCTCGACCCATCGTACAGAAAAGTCGGAGATCCTCAGTTGAGCACACCAAAGTAGTAATTGCCGAAGTCGAAAAACTCCTGGCCTCTGGAGCAATCAGAGAAGTTCAGTACCCGCAATGGCTGTCTAACATAGTTGTAGTCAAGAAGAAGAACGGGAAATGGAGAGTTTGTGTTGATTTCACTTGCTTGAACAAAGCCTGCCCTAAAGATAGTTTTCCACTGCCTCACATTGATCAACTAGTAGACTCAACAGCAAGGCATGAGCGTATGAGCTTTCTGGACGCTTATAGCGGTTATCATCAAATACCACTGTTCGGTCCGGATCAAGAAAAGACAGCGTTTATCACTCCGAGAGGGACTTACTGTTACAGAGTAATGCCGTTCGGCCTCAAGAACGCCGGGGCGACCTACCAGCGAATGATCACTCGGATATTCAAAGACCAACTGGGGAAAACCATGGAAGCCTATATAAACGATATGGTAGTAAAAAGCAAGTTCGCTACAAACCACCTCACAGATTTGAGAGAAGTTTTTAGCATCCTGAAAAACCACCAGCTTCATCTCAATGCCTCGAAATGCGCCTTCGGGATAGGAACAGGGAAGTTCTTGGGATACATGGTCACTCATAGAGGAATTGAAGCGAATTCGGATCAAATCAGGGCAATACAGGATCTCGAAGTGCCAACAAAGTCTAAGGAACTGCAAACTAGCCTAATGGCGGCAGATGAATCGGTTTATTAGCAAATCCTCGGACGGATGAAGCCTTTCTTCCAGCCTCGAGGAAAAATGCAAAGATTTGAATGGAGTAGGAATGTACCAAGCAATCGCAGAGTCTCAAATGATACCTCAAGACACCCTCTCTGTCCCACTCCAAAACCGGAGAGAGTCAGTACTCTATCTAGCAGTCTCAGATCACGCCGTGAGCGCAGTATTAATTCGAGAAGTTGACAAGGAACAGAGACCAGTATATTACGTTAGCAAGACTTTACTGGATGCCGAGACATGGTACCTACCACTGGAAAAGTTAGCTTACACGCTGCTTATCGCCTCAAGAAAGTTGCAACATTACTTCCAGGGGCAAACCATTAATGTCCTCACTGAATTCCCCCTCAGATCTGTATTCAGTCGAGCCGATTTCTCTGGACGAATAGCAAAGTGGGTTGTAGAACTTGGTGAGTTTGACATTCGGTATCAACCCAGAACAACAATCAAGGCTCAGGTCTTGGCGGATTTTGTCGCAGAATTTACTTCCACCCAGAGTACCGAACCGAGGAATCTGAAGTTAAGACAAAAGTGCGCGCCATCGAACAAGGAAAACCAGTAACCGGAAGCATGAAAACTCTTTATTGGAAACATCTGGCAACTCTACGTCGATGGTTCGTCCAATAACCGAGGCTCGAGGGCAGGAGTAGTTCTTATTTCTCCAGAAGGATTTATCTGAGAACAGGCTCTCAGGCTAGGCTGGAAGGCTTCAAACAACAAGGCCGAGTACGAAGCGTTATTGGCTGGCTTGCGTAGCGCCGAACACTTCAGTGCAGAACAGCTTCTTGTTTTCAGCGACTCACAACTAGTTGTAAACCAGCTTTCTGGGGTCTATGAAACTCGAGATGAAAGAATAGCTATGTACGCAGGCAAGGCCAGAGACCTACTCAGAAAATTTCAATCCATACGAGTGGAACGAATCAGTCGGGACAAAAATAGCCACGTAGATGCTCTGGCATGCCTCGGCTCATCAGTGGATACAAAGGACGCCAGAAGAGTTTGGGTTGAGTTCGTACCAGAACCAAGTATTGCATCTCCAGTCCTCTGCAACAACTTAGAGCCGAGCTGGATGGATCCAATATTAGTCTTTCTGAAATCTGGTAAACTCCCCGACGACAAAAAGGAAGCCAACAAGATCAGGCATAAATCAGCTCGATTCTGGATCTCACCGTCTGGGAAGCTTTACAGACGTTCCTACCTTGGCCCCTACATCCTATGTGTGTATCCAAATCTCATCAAGAATGTTCTCTATGAAATTCACGATGGGATTTGTAGATGCCACATTGGCGGAAGGTCACTGGCGCACCAAGCCCTAACTCACGGGTACTGGTGGCCACGAATGCAGCAAGATGCATAGCAGTACGTACAAAGGTGCGACAAATGTCAGAGGTTTGCTCCATTCATTCATCAGCCAGCCAAAACTCTCATTCCACTCACCAGCCCATGGCCTTTTGCGCAATAGGGCTTGGATATTGTTGGACCACTGGCGCGAGGCACTGGGAACAGGCGATTCTTCATTGCTGCAATCGACTACTTCACCAAGTGGGTTGAAGTTGAGGCACTGGCAAGCATCAAGGAGGCAGACACAAAGCGGTTTGTTTTGAGAAATGTGGTAGTGCGTTTCGACATTCCGCGAGTACTGATTGCAGACAATGGAATGCAGTTCGATGGTAAGATCTTCAGGAAATTTTGTGCCGACCTCAGAATCGAGTATAGGAACTCCTCTCCAGGGTATCCGCAGAGCAACGGTCAGGCAGAAGTGTCGAACAAAACCATCATCAACGGAGTGAAAAAGCGGCTTGAACATGCCAAAGGCAAATGGGTTGAGGAATTACCTCACGTATTATGGGCCTATCGAACTACAGCACGACACCCCACAGGAGAAACACCTTACTCTTTAACCTATGGAATGGAGGCCATCATCTCACTCGAAGTAGGTCTCCTAACCCTTCGATCTGAATTATTTGAAAGCTCCAATAATGAGGAAGCTATCGCACAAGCACTAGATATGGCAGAGGGCCGAAGAGAGGCAGCACTGATCAGACTGGAAGCATATCAGCAGCAGCTCATCAGAAGTTTCAATCAAAAAGTTTTCCCAAGGCAATTTATACCAGGAGAATTAGTTTTGAGGAAAGTCATAGATCACAAACGGGTGCCTGGTGAGGGCAAACTTGGGCCAAACTGGGAAGGTCCCTACAAAATCACAGCCATAGTTGGAAATGGAGCTTACTACCTAGAGGATCTGAATGGCAAAGCAATACCTCGCCCCGAACGAGTAACCTCAAAAATACTACCAATAGAATCATTCCCTAACTTCTATCAGGATGTAAAGGCACTTATTTGTTGACCAATGCAAATGTTTTCCCACTCCTCTCAGATTTATCCAATTCTTGTAATTAGCTTTGATGTTTATCAAACGGAATTAGCTTTGGTTCTTACCAAACGGAATTAGCTTTGGTCTTTACCAAACGGAATTAGCTTTGGTTCTTACCAAACGAAATTAGCTTTGGTCTTTACCAAACGGAATTAGCTTTGACGTTTGTCAAATGGAATTAACTTTGGTTTTAACCCAAATGGCTCAGTTTCAGAACGACTGAACGGAATTTAAATTTGGTTAGCACTCAAACATGCTAAGTGGTATAGCTTGGTGGAAAAATGTTTGGCAACTAAATTGGAATTTAGCCAAGTGAAATTGCTTGGTGGAAACCGCACTAATGTATCTTAAGTAAAATATCTCTATTTAGCCAAGTGGAATTGCTTGGTGGAAACTACACTGACATATCTTAAACACACATCTTTGTACCAACAGAACTTCTTAAGTATCAAGAACAACACTTCAGTATTGATTCAAACAAGCAGAGTTAGAACAAACTCAACTGAGCTACGTCAAGAGCAAACTTCTAGCATCAGCCTTACTCAGCTCCAGCTGGGGGCAAACAATTATTTTTTTTAAAAAAAAAAAAACTTACCTGGACCTGAGCAAGACATCTCTTTTTGCATTTCTCTCATTCAAATACACTTGAACCATCAAAGTTGAAACAGACTCATGCAGTTCTATACAAGGGACAACTCTTTAGTACCGATCTTACTTAGCTCCAGGTTGGGCAAATAATTGTTTTCTTTCAAAACTAACCTGGACCTAAGTAAGACCCACTTACGAACTCAAAGCATTGCCATACCACATATCCGTTAGCCACACCGATCACTAGTTCGTCCCCGAGGTCCTAACAGTGCTCGGTCGGGGGCAAATAGTTCAGTGCCACACCGAGCATCAGTCCGGCCCCAAGGTCCCAACAACGCTCGGCCGAGGGCAAGTAGTACAGAAATCAGACAGAGCATCTATTTAAGGACTGTATAGAGTCAGACCGAGCACCTATTCGGCCCGAAGGTCCCAACAGAGCTCGGCCGGGGGCAAGCAGTATAGAATACATTCAGACATAAAAACCAAACAGCATCAAATTGCAAGTTCAAAGAGAAAACTATATCATCCAGCAAAGGGCACAAAAGGCCTCACAACTAGAAGCAAAACAAACAAACAAACAAACAAACAAAAACAAAAAAAAAAGGAAAAATTGTCTTCACCAAAACAGAAAAGCAAAAAGTTCAAATCCTTTCAACATCAATTTTCATCAACAGTGGGCAACTCAGGAGCAGCATCAGCAATTTTGTCCAGGCCATCTGCAGGAGGAAAAGTAGAGGAAGCTCCAACTTCCTGAGAAGTAGGAGCCACCTTAACCACATCTCCCGTGGCTTCGGTCTCTAGGGTTTCAACCCCTTCAACGTCCACCGTTTCAGCGGCAACATTCATGCTTTGGGTCTTGCTTATAGAATCATCTTCTGGGGAAACATCGTCTGGCAGAACAGCAGGGGTAGGGGTAGTCTTCAAACCCAAGGATTTCGAAGGAACAGGGACATCATGATACAGGGAAGAGCCTTCAAGAACCATCGCAGCGGCTAAGGCACTCGTCAAATTTCTTTACAAAGAGCTTGTCTCGCAAAGACTAGAACCTCCTCCTTGTATGCGCCAAGCTTTATCCCAACCTTGTTGCGGTGCTTGGCCTCCATGCAAGACGCCAAGTAGCCATCATCACAATAATGGCCTCGGTTCGCCACCTTCCTCGAGTTGAGCTCAGATCCCAATGGCAGCCTCCTTCGATTGTTCAACAGAAGCGACAATCTTGTTCAAATGAAAGGCTTCCCTCTCAGCGGTTCGACGTCCTTCCTTCTCTAACTCCAAGTTTATCGTCGGTCTCTCGTTCATTGTAGCCTCCAAAGACGGCCTTTCCGGCTCTTCAAAGACGGTAATGGACAGGTGCATTCTCTGGATACACTGCAAAGGACGACAAAGAACTTAGAAAAAAAAAAGAAGACAGCAACGCAACAGTGAAGTTAAGCAAAGCGAAGAAAACACTTACAGCAGTCATCATTTGAAGGGTCCCCTTCAAGATAGGAATGTCACGAGGCCCATTATGGTCGGCCATATCAACCGGCATCAACAAAAACTTGGTCAAATTAAAGGCAAAATGTTGTGAAGCAACAACTGAATCAGAGGTGGAAATGGGCCTACCCTCATACGATATTGGCGGCTCTCATTTCTCAAAAGCATCATCCTCAGCAGGATCCTGAGAAGCTTCTCCCACCACTGCTTTGCCGGTTTCCCTTCTCCTCTTTTTTGCTCGTGCAGCGACTGAAGCTGAAGGCTCGGCAGCAGTCACAGGGGTCCCAGAAGCTCCAACTTCCATCTTTACCTCCATGAGGCTCTTCACCTCGGTCTTCTCCAGAGGGGTTTGCAAAGCGCCAGAGGCTCCGAAGGTCTCGGCCTCTAAATCCACCAACACCCTTCTCTTCGCCACAGACCCGCTTCCTACGAAACTGGGGGCAGGGGAGGGCGCTCTCTCAGAAAGTGCATCTTGACTCTTGTGACGTCTCGAGACCAGAGGGGTAAGAGACATGTCGATCTCAGATCGAGAGTCCGTAAGGGCAAAGAACGAGCCTCGCCTTCTTTGGAATAACAGAACGGTAAGTTGACTGATAGTCCAATAACTTAGGCACATATCTCTTTTTATACCTCAAGGCAGCCTTGATGGCTTCAGCATTCTCTCGATTCGGCCTCCGTTGGAAACGGGAGGACTCTGCAAAAAGAAAGCAACCCATCAAAGTAATATTCAAAATAGAGTAAGAAACACCAAAGGCATTAAAAGGAGTGGCCCGGACTATCCGTTCAGACTGAAACTCGGTTCCGACGGGGAACTCCCAATTTCCACCAACTTGTAGGAAATCGTCATTGTGTTTATTCGAATCAGGTAATCCAGTAACTAAGTGACAATCAGCCGAGTGAACACGCAGGTAGTATGTACTATGGTCTTTGTTATGAGAAAGGGTGTAGCATCCCAAGATATCCCATATGTCAAGGTTCAGGCCCAGTCGTCTATTGAGGGCAGATACGCCGCAAACAACACGGAAAAGGTTCACAGATACTTGCATTGGGGTTAACTGGACTTGATGCAGAAAACGGCGCACTAACGGGTCAAGAGGAAACCGAACCCCTCCCTCGACTATCGCTACGATGGGAAAGGCAACGGTGTTCGTCGTACCCATACGTTTGGCGTCTACTTTCGCCAGTGAAAGGGTAACGTCATGAGGAATATTGTAATCCAGACGGAACATAGTCATGGCCTCGGGGGTATCAACCAAGGAACGAAACTTCCCCATTCGACCAATCTAGTGGGACAGAAGTAGGATTCAGATAACAGGATATGGGACACGGATAGCAAGTGGGCCAGAAGAGATGATTAAAACAGAAAGGGGAAAGAGAAGAAGAGTCATGAGAGGACTTACAGAAATCACAACGGTGATAGCAAAGCAGGATCAGCGGCGAAGAAGCCCAAGCGGAGCACCAGCGAGATCGGTCCAGAGGAATGGGAAGAAGCTCTTTCTCTCTCTTTGGAACTCACTAGAGGAATGAGAAGATTAAATCAAAGGATTTGAATTGATAGCTTGAGCATTTATTACACCAGGCAGCGCGCAGGCACACGAATCACGACCTTCGGTATGGAGTTGAAGCATTATCTCTGCACACCTATCACACGTCACCACGTGTCACGTGAAAGGACGCATGTAGGAATTGTGTGTCAGGATTGAACCGTCGCCAAGGCCGAACTGGGGGAGAACCAAAACGACGCGACGCTTGGAAGGCAGAACAATAGCTCCCTCCAAGGGGAACCTTAGTGCGAGCTAGGGGGCAAATGAAGAGGCTAAATGTGAAATGGGTCATGTCCAAGCCTTGGGCCGGCCCAATCCGACAAAGTCCGAATCCAAGTGGGTCAGATAAGTATATGGACAAACTAGTTGAGCCCAACTTCACGATCAATAGTCCACCCAAGTCCTCAAGCACTTGGGCCCAACCCGCAGTGGAAAGGCTAGCCCAGCCGTAGTGCTGGTCTGGGCCGAGCAGATAATGGTCCAAGCCATCTCCATGAATGATCCTGAAAAAGGCCGAGCTGAGGCACATCAGTACCGAACTAAAGTACATGGGTCCCGAGCTGGAGAAACCTCACAAGGAAACGTGGAAGCTGTGAGTGCAAGCATGTGCAGGTTGCCACCTCAGCTGGTCCCCTATACCTAGAATCACGGAAGTTGTTGAGCCAAAGGAATGTGGTTTGTTATCAGCGTGCCTACAATGAGAATATGCAATCAATGACAACTACCAAGTGGTCCCCCACCTGGAGTAATGCTGAAAGGACACCTGGCAGGATTTACACTCCATGAACTCACCTTGAGAAGCAAGTAAGGAATACTATATATACAACATAAACTTCACATTGAAGGTAATTGAACTATTCCAAGCAAAAACCACACTTACATACAAATCGAACCCTCTATACACTCCTTCTCCGATCGCTAATTCCCACACCGGAGGGGTTATCCGGCCAACCCCGGCCGAGCAGCTCTAACGGTGCTTCTCGTGGCAGGAACCCCGGTCCCTGGATAGTCCAACCGAGTGCGGAGCCCTGATCCACTCTCATCTAGTGCGGAATCCGGTACGCACAATTGGTGCGGTGAACGTGGATCACTTTCATCTCTGAGCTTTGCATTCAGTTCCGGCAATGGAGATTGAGGACGTTTCGCCTTCAGCACATACTCCACAGACGGAGAAGACAAAGGACAAAGGTTTGGCACTCCCAACAGTTCTGGAGGAGCAAACTGGAAACAATAATCGAACCCCCGAATCCGTCGAGCATCGACTGCCCTTCGCCGGAGGTTCTTCTCATCATTTCCTTCTGGAAAAGGATTATAGAGATCGAATTATAGATTCCATGGGAATGGCGATACAGGAATTGAAAGCTCAACTTAAGAAGGTGTTGGGTGATCCGACGGAAAAGAGGACGGAAGCATTACTCATGAGAAAATACTATAGAAATAACAATAATGATAGAGAGCTCTAATTTTGGAACTCTAAAGAGAGCTCTAATGATGTGGCAAGAGAAAAAAAAAAAAAAAACAAAAAAAACATAGGCACACACACCACATCACATGTAGGGTCCACTCCTTGCAACATCACTAGAACTTTTTTTAAAGTTCCAAAATTAGAGCTCTAAATCTTTATTCTAGAAATAAATAGTCATCATAGCATTATTCATTATGCATTGATCGTTAATATACTGTGAATGATTGTGATATTATGAGAGGACTTTATACTGTTGGATCGAACAGACAAGAAAACACATACACTTAAGGAGTCAAAACTTGTCACATAATCAATCATATAAAACAACAAAACAATTTGAATAAAACTACATCTTTTATGATGAGTTCTACTGTTACACTCCGGATTTACAAAATCTGACCGACGAGAATAAATCATCAATAACAAAAGAAAAGACAATAATAACCATAATAAAAACTCTCTCTTATATGTATGTATGTATATATATATATATCAATGTCGTTTATTACATGAGATTTACCAATTACATACATCTTACATTCAACATTAGTAAATATATAGTATGTAATTCAAAAGCAACTAATATTATATGTAATTAAAGTGCCCTTAGGCTTACATCAAATAAAATTGTGCAACCCTTACAAAAATGACACGTGGCCTAAATAGATGGCTCGGGATCTACAAATCAAAAGAGCTCTCTCTCAGTTCAAGCACATATCTAATGCCTCGCCTCATAGTCGAGGCACGCCATCAACATCTGAAAAATATTTCAGCTATGTAGGATGAACATATAGTTCAGTAGGGTAAATCTCACAAGATAATATGTTTCTACAAACGTAAATGATCATGATGCTACATATGTATAATATGCTCAAACATTTTCCTTATATCAATATTTCTCATTATCGTCATTAATGACTCGGTGAGTCCTCTCAAGTACATGTATCTGCTAGTGGTCATCGCTAAGCACCACCTAATCTACTACACTATCTGAAGCTACACTCTACCAGTGGCCATCGCTAAGAGTCACATAAACACAGCCCAATTTACCGATTGCTAACCGGAAAGACCTTGACACCTTTATTGTATAGTTTTTTAGTTTTTCACCATGAACTATCAAGCCAAATTAATACTAATCTCAACTATACATGACCCGAAATCACCACTAATCTTTCAATTAAAAGCATGATGTTTTAATGAAACTAATGCAACGATGTAATATTCAATTATAGTAAAACATGCTTTGTGCACCTCCATTTAACAAGGAATTTTCATTCTCATTCAACAAGGAGTTTTCATTCTCGTAAAACCAACAATTCAATAATATAATGAAAGAAATTATCACTTCCAAACACCCGATAATTGTAACGCCCTGAAAATTTATAATATTATATAAGTACATCAACCAACATTCATTATAAGAAAAGGTATGATTCTTCAACCTTTACATCATAGATCATTAAGGTTTGTACAAAAGAATCACACATGCGCATTATACATTCAATGATATCAAATACATGAATCTATGGCATATAGAACATCAAATTCAAAAGTAAATAAAGGGCTTACAAATTCCAATGCTTAAGCTCGGTTACACAAAAATTGTCTCTCGGACCCAAACAGTTATAATACAGGCTAACAAAAATATACCATAACAAAAATAAGAGCCCTATGCTCCTAACACATGCATACGCCCTAACTTGGTGGGATCATCACGTCTTTTCCTGAACCAAAATCCCATAAGGGTGAGCATAAAGCCCAGTACGACATTCTTAACAAAGTATATACATTTTATACAAGCTTCACAAGTGAAATGCACATGTCATGCTATGCTTTTTGAAAGGAAATCACATTTTCATCCCTTTGGAAATCATCATGCTCATTAGTAACTTAAAATCTCAACAATTTAGAAATTTTCAATTTACTTCAAGGGGCGGTAAATACAATTCAGGTAATCCCTAGGTTAGTGTCTGCAAGTGGGCATAACTAGCACTACCCAATCCCCACTTCACTGATAAGTAACCGAAAGGCACGTGGTACCTCCTCCGCGTGTGTTTTCGGTCTTTCACTCAGAACACTCAGGCCAACTTAATCAATTTCATCTACACCTCCTATCCAGACTTACCAACGTATTTACCCAAAACATTTTAATAATTCTCGTTTCACAATATTTCTTTCTCAATGCAAAACTCCAATTCCCAATTCAATATTTATAACAAGCAAGGTGTTGAAGTGCCAATGCAACAATTATCCATGCAATGCAATAATCAACCATGCAATGTAGTAATCATCCATGCGATATAACATCTTACCATTTAAAAAACTTCTACACAAATGTTCCATTTGTGATCACAATTTCCACTTCCCTTTCCATTACATTTCAACACATATCACATATACATTTTACATCTAACCAAGTGTAGCAACATTTCCACATCCAATGTGTTCTCAACATTTTGTCATTTCATGACTATATACTTGTTCACTTAAACAATAATTTCAAAAAAATAATTTTTCACTAATTCTCATGTACCAAGAAAATTTGTCATTTTGAATCCAATAATAAGAAATTTTCACTTATTCACTTATTTGGCACAAGAAAACCCATAGATGCTCAACATCTTCCAAAACTCCCAAATTTGTAGGTTTTTCATTAAAACTTGACATTTCCTCATCTCTTGGTAAAATCTACTTAAAAACATCTTTGTTAAATCAATGTGATTCAAACCCTCAAGAAAATCATTTTAAGAATACAAGAGATAAACCCATTTTCAAACCACCAAATTTCTTGAGCCAAAAACCAAATTTTAATGCCACCCAAGGAAATCTCGAAATTAACATAAACTCACAAAAATATATATATATATATATAACTCTAAGAAAATCCCTACCTCAAGCTTTGGAGAGGAAGAGAAGAAACCCTCAAATTTGATGGTGTTGAAATCCAATCTCCGGCACAAAGCAAGCCCTCGAGAGTTTTCCAACTTTAATCAAGGAACTTGGGTCAAAATGTTTATGGATTTGGAGAAATCAAAGATCTAGTGAGGTTTGATGTAGAAAATGTAGAGAAGAGGAGAAAAGGGTTTTTAGAGAGATAGAGAGATGTATAAAATGATATACACTCAGCCCAAGAAAAGAAGAAAAATAGATTTTTCGGAGTCTACGGATTCCCCTACGTGCGGAGCGTGCCTTTCGTACGTGCGACTCTCACCCCCGTACGTGCGGCCATGTCCTGCACTTCCAACCGCAGGTGCATATAATGCAGTGTAAACCTTGGCAGCCCCTCAGTTTCCTGCACGTGTGGCCTAACTTCCCATATGTGCGGCCATGGCCTCCGCACTTGCGGCTCTACCCTCAGTCCAAAAAATTTTCTAGTTCAAATGAAAGACTCCCAGATTCAACTTCAAGCCTCCCGAAACAAGTGAAACTCATAATTGAAATTAATTGGGATGAAAATTTTTAGAGAGAGATTTCAAAAGTGATGAACCCAGGTTGACAAGATCTTAAGTTAAACCCGACACTCTAATATGATGAACCCGACGCACAAAAGAAAGAAAAAGTAAGGCGGTTTATGTACCGGTCATCATAATAATGAAAATTGGAATATGCTATTTTATGCATTTCTTAGCAGAAAAATCAGATTTAAGTTTTAATCCCAACCTTCACCCTTTTTAGCCAAATTATTTTGGACCGCTAAAATATATTTTATCATTTTATTAATTTGTAGTATTTTATAATTTTATATGATTTTATGTGTTTGTACATATTTTGAATGTTTGTACATAAATTGGTATAAGTTATTTTAGATATTTTATATATTATATTATATATGCCATAAAATAAATAAAATAAAATAAAAAATTGATAGGTTGCCAACATCCAACAACTAAGCATATATATATATTATAATATTTAAATTATTATGTTATTATACGTTTTGTTTGGTTTTGAAGGAATTGCCTATAAAAGGCAATCAAGGGTGCAAAGCTGGGGGTTGGGAAATCAAGAAAGGAAAAACTAGGAAGAGAAGAAGAAGAAAAATAAAAGAAAGAGGAGGAAAAGAAATTATTTTCAAAAATTGTGAGGGAAGTAAATTGATTTTCAAAAATTAAATTTTTTTTAATCAATCTTTCTATCCACTGACATATATTACCCACAACTTTATTAAAACTAAAATTTGAAATTTCTTGTTGAGATTCCAAAGCATGCACCAACCGTAAGGTTGCAAAGAAGAAAGTTTGATAACAAGAAAATTCACCCTTTCCTCCAAAGGTGAATTTTTGTAATCTTCTCATTTATTTTCTTATATTTTCTTTACTGTTTTAAATATGTGATATTTAGGTTGTAAAAGTGAAAGGCTGAGCCTTTGTTCCTTAGATTTCCTTTTGCAGAATATGTGATGTAAATATGTGGTATAAATATGTGATTGAAGCTATAAAGGCTTCCACATTAAAAGTGTTAAATATTCTCTTCTTGATTAATTTTGAACATGGAATTGGATTTCACATCCATATTCTATGAGTAAGAGGACGATTTTGTAACTACTTTTGATGAGTTATATGTATTCCCCCCACTCCACTTTCTTTCTTATTTTCTTAGAAGCACTATAGAGCTTTCACAAACTTTGTAAGACTTCCCCTTTGAAATGGTGGCAATCCACTCTCTCCAATTAGTAAGTATGGATTTGGGTATTAACTTGCCCTTTTTCACAAAGAGATCATGTAGTTTCCCATCAATTTCTTAGGCTTGAATTTCTTTTTGTTTTAATCCATTTATTTTTTGAATTTATAGCAAAATATCTTTTGTACATATCTGTTTACCATTGTTGGGGGTTGTAACCCATCTACCAATTCCTTAAGTGTTTTCTATGGATGGGAGATGTGGAATGGATGAACACTCCTTGGAAAGTGTCCTTGGCATCTGTTTTGGAAACTTTGCACTAACCCCAATTCTGCCCAAAAGAAGACTTCGGCCAGTCCATTTTTTATTTCGGGCGGTCATTGTTATGCATAGCTGGCTAACTTCTTCAACAACAGAGTAGACAGCTTCTGAAGGGTGGTCTCTCGGGTGATTCTGGAACTGCTGGGTGATTTATTTTAATTGATTAGTATGATTTGTTAGATTGAGTAGTAATTTGGCTGAATCTATTCATTATTGTAATAACTCCTCCGACTCCACTTTTATTTATTTATTTATTATTATTCATTCAATTGTTGTAATAGCTCTCTCTCTCTCTCCATTTCTCTCTCTCCCTCTCCCGTACCCCGTTCTTATTCATTTGAATTATTGTAATAACTTCTAACCCCACATTTTTTTATCCCTTTTATTACTATACTTTCCATATCTATTGATGAGCATCATTTTTTATTTTTTATCATATTTATGACTTGCATCCATTTTCCATGCATTAAGATTCGGCTGTATCTGTGGGTTTTATCAATTCTTATGTGCCTTTGTGCGCTAATTCATGCGTTGAGATGATTCATGTATCAAATGTTAGTAGCTGGATCTTTAGTTGCATTTTGTGTATTGATTGTATTAGTATTTTGCATATAGGATCATGCATATTATACTAACTTTGTTTCATCTTCATAGTCGGATGTGAGTAAATACTAGGTGAGCATTTATAGCTTTCACATCCTGTCTGTGAATGATTTTTCTTACTATGTCAAAAGCATCTTACCATGTCAAAAGCATCTTACCATGCAACTATTTTCTTAGTTCATATATCTCTACGGTTGCTAGTGGATGGAGGTTGTGTCATTTAACTTGGAATAATGTTGATTCTTATGCCCATAGGCTTAGTTTCATTTGAGTTATACATATCTCAAAACTCTTTCAAAATGCATAAATCAAAACATACCAAAATAAATGACACAGTTTATACTTGATTGCTTCACATAGTAATGCTAGCATTATTAACAATCAGAACATGAGCATATAATGTTTATAAAACTCATATCATGGTTTAGTAGAGGCTGATCTTTTGATCGGGTGAGTGGGGTACTCAATTCATGACCTTCCTCCCTCATACCTAAAGTTCCGAACCGAGGCATCTTTGGTTATGACGAACAGTGGCCTTTGGTACGAGTCATGGATTTCATAATTTTCTCAAAAGATTAGGTGGTGACTCTAAGATATGGTGACATAGTCCATTTCTAGCATATTTTGCAATAAATGGATTTTCTAAAAAAGTTGCTGGATTTGGACTCTCATTTTCTATTTCACATTGCACTAGTGATATCAGATCAGGAGATTGGGAGTCTAAACTATTGGGTGTGCTTGGTAACCCCAAAAGCATCTCACAACCTACTTGTTCCAAGTGTAAACAGTCAGGCCATGTCATGCGTCATTCTCTTCAATGTCGAATCTCACATCAGTGGGGGATGGTGGCTTTTGTGTTTTGCTATTATAGTATTTTGTTATTCTGGACAGGGTGCCCACTTTTGTTGTGTATGTATATCAGTTTGTTTATCTCAACAAATTTGGACACATAATTAATTATGAATTTCCTTGACTCAAAAAGTTGTCATTGAAATTTATAGTCCTAGTCTTGTTGTGGATGTGTTGGTTGTTTCATGAGTTGAACAAGTGATGATTTGCGAATTTTCTTTTGATTTAGGATTTGTTTGTTGGATTTAGAAGTTCATGTGTCAGAGTGACTTGATTTTGATCTATTTTGAGAATTGAGTCGTGTTATTTGAATTCAGGTGGTTTAAGGTATCATGATCTGTTGGGTTTTTTATAGGAGTGGTGAGGATTTCTTGGTTAGTGTTGGGACCATTCTTTGATGAGGGGGTGATGCTTGTGTCCTTAGGTAATGAGAGTAATGCTTGTACTAACTAGTTGATATGTTCGGGTTGGTATGAGTAAGGGGTTTGTTGTTGACCCTATCAGTCTTTTGCAAGCGTTGTGAATTGTTTAATTGCCACATAGGTATGGATATTATTGTGGGTTGACTTGGGAATGGGAGTCGTGTGATTGAGTTTCAAAAGGGGCAAATATTCAGAGAGAGAGGCCTTGATGTGAGTAGTCTTGGGGAGTCCGATGCGGACTCAAGGGATGTGTGGGAGTATGGGTTGAACTTTATATTTGGGTGAACGGTGTTGGGTAGATATTAGTGTGTAGTGCTAAGTATAGAGAGTTCGTTGAGTTGGATGGTTGGTGTCGGGATTTGGTCAGCAAGGAGTTGCAAGGTTAAGGAATACTTTGAATTACACTTGAGAAAGCATATAATTTTGCTAGTGTGAGTGTGATGCTTCGTGTAAGCTTGTGTGAAAATTCTTGAGTTTGAGATAATAGAGTATAATCTTGATGTTGTGATCATAATTGTGTAATATAAAAAAAAATTGGTAAGTTGTGATAATAATTGTTATGGGATGAAATTCCCAAAATTTATAAAATGTGCATTATTGTTTTGTCAACACGGTAATTATTATTGCAAATTGTTGTAATGTTGAGAGAGGATTTTGGAATGGAATTTCCAAAATGTTGTGGCCTTTGATGGCATTGCCAAATTGAAAATGCTATTGTTGTAATCACACTTGATTGTGAAAAGAAATTAGTGAGGAAATAATGTGGTTATCTACATAGTATGAGTGCTATTTGACCATTTTTAGAAGAACCTTTTCAAACTTTGAAGTTACATGAAACTTGGAAAACACTTTAAAATTGTACTTGGAATGAGTTTGGGCATCCTTTGATAAGTTTTATATACAAGAAAAGTGTGTTCAAGAAAGATGAGGATTTTTATTTTTTTAACAACACAAGACATGTAAATAGTCCTTTAATGTTGCATGGAAGTATTGTGTAATGATTTGGAATCAGATTACTGGCAATGTAGTTGTGTATCTTGTGCTTGATCGATTAACATTGCTATAATTGTTGTGCCATAGGTCCATTCTTGTGAGTCGAGTTTTATTTGCAAGTCCTCTTCTTTTTCGTGAGAGGCAATTGAGAGATTCTTGATGTGACTATAGGTCCATCATTGGATTTTAGGGTGTTTGACAGTTATAAGGTATTTAGTGTTTGTAAATGGCTGAGAAGTGTGTGATGTACTTGGGTGTACGAGTGGAAACCATTTTTTTGAATTCTAGTCTCATAGACCCATGAGTTTTTATGGGTCGTAGAGGCACTTGTGACCACATCTGTAGACCCTTGCAGCTCTGAATTTCAAAATGGTCTGAGATACTACAAACATTGATTCACAGCTCCAGCCGCTTGTTCGAGAAAGTAGAGATTTTGCAAGCTTTTATTCACTGTGGTCAGTTCAAATTCAACACATTTTAGTTGTTCTTCTAGTCACATTTGTGGGCCCAAAATTCACTTTTTGCTCCTCTACTATGTATAGACTCATTCTCTCCCTCTTTATTCACTTTCTCTTTCCCTCCTTCTTTGTGCACCTTTTCTCCTTCTTCTTTCTAGAAAACAAACCCAAATCACACAAATCTTTTAATCCAACAAAAGGTGGATTCTAGAGTGGCTCATCGTCAAGACAATTTCGAGGTGAAGACGGGATTGGAAGAGGCACATAGGGATTGGTTCAATTCGTGTGTGGATTCGCTAGGTAATTGAAAGTATACATGTGTAATTCCTTTATATCTTTTTAGTGGATTGTGTTGTGGCTTTTGCCCATGGTTTTTTTTTTTATCACAATTGGAGGTGTCCAATTGTGGTTTTTTCACGTAAAATCGTTGTGTCGATTTGTCTTGATTGTTTGTGTTATATACTGCTTAAAATTGATACATAATCACAAATCAACATCTAGGGGATTTCTAGATTTTTCAATTACAATAAAAAAAAAGTCCTAATTTTGTTTATTTAATAATGTTGAGAAATAAGATTAGTTGAAAATCTCATGTTTTTTGAACCATATTATTTATTGCGATAAGAATTGTGATATGTGAAGAGAAATAATAAATGGATATTTTGAAATTTGTTCAAATTGTAGTTATAATGATTAGAAAGAAATGGATTAAGTTATGAAATTAACATGGTGGTGGTTAATGTTTATGTAAGTTGAGTAAATAAATAATTGTCATTAGATTGATTATGTTGCAATTGTGGATGATGGGGAATAAATGTGATCAAGTGTAGAATTTGTGCTATGTGATGATGTGTTGATGGAAAACTTAGACATTGAGATAATATAGGAGTTGTGGGAACTTAATGAGGTTTTCATTTGTTGCAATTCGTGAGAGTGTACTCCATATTGTTTAATGTTTTGTTCTTGCCCATCAGTGAAAGATGGTGTTGATTGTTGTTGAATAGGTTATATGTATCCCATGTTGTTGATTTATTTTGAAATTTCGAATGTTGTGGAAATTATCAAACAATGCAAAGGGTCCATTTTCTTCCGTCTTGTAACCGGTAAAGCGTGGCACCTTGAGATAGGTTCTAATTCCTTAGGTTTGTGCGGTAAAATTGGAATTTCGCATTCCTTCCGGATAACGATCGATAAAGCATGATGCATCGAGATAGTGTTCGCGTACTTTCTAGTTTGTGCCCTGTAAAGTGTATGAACAGTTCGGGCTATACAGAGTTTCCACTCTCCTTTCGGGTAGCAGGTAAAAGCGTGAAACATTGAGATAGGTTTTGATTCCTTTCGGTTAGCACACAGTAAATCGTGTTGTGGAAATTGATGACTCATTGTAGTTGGTTTTGTTGGTAATTATAAGGTGTTCAATTGCCTTTCCGTCTTGAAATTTGGTAAATGTGTGAGAATCTGATGCTATTAGAATGTTAATCAAATTGAATGGATTAATAATGTTAAGATAGATGAGAATGGTGCATAATTACATAGTGTCGTGTTATGGTTGTATTATATTTGGTTATGGAATTTGAGGGATGTTAGAATAAATGGTGGTGGTGTATATTCTCGTAGTTTGTTGCATGTCAAATAAATAAATTGGTTGTTTGAGTGTTGATGTTAAGTATTAATGAAGTGAAGTAAAATGTTTAGCAATTTACAAATTGAAGTTAAACCAAGATCATTGTTTAGCACTTGTTATAACTTAAGAAAAGTTTATAAAGTAGAAATTAAAATAGTATATGTTAATCCTTATTGAAATTTGTAAGCACTTTACAGGACAAGTACTTGCCGAGGTAAATCGTCGGGTGGCATAACCGAGGTGTGTCACCCCGAGAAGATTACACAAAGAAGGACGAGTACATAAGACATGCATGATATTCTAAATATAGAATCATACAAGAGCAGTTAGAAGAAGACAAAGATACAAGCATTCAGAAAAAGAAAGTTGAGTTAGCATTCACAAAACAAGGAGGCACATCGGCCATATGCAAAACTTACATCGTCTAAAGAAACAAAGAAGTACAAGAGTACAAAAGACAAGAAAAGAAAAGACATGACATCAAAACTAAGATTCCTCAACATCGGCAGCAGGCTGGGTTTGGACGTCGGAGGACTGCTGAGAAGCGACCTCGGCCGCCTTCTCCGCCGCGATCTCGGCATCAATTTGGGCAAGGGTCTCATCAATACTCTTATCAGCAAGAAGTGAATCCGATGATACCTTTGGAGGAATCATATCCTTAGGAACCTCCTCAACCTCCTCGTCTTGAGTTAAGTCTAGGACTTGCTCATTTTGAGGAGGGGACTTGGCCCTAGTAGCATCTTTTGATTTCCTCACCCAGGCCTCATCCTTATCCCCATCCTCAGACTCAGTTGATTCGACATCAGTTGAGTGGTGGGCGAGTGGAGGAATGGGAGGAATTTCGTCGGTGTTCCTCAGAGGCGAGTCCTCGGGGACATTGAGTTTTTTCAGAAGAGACATCCAACCAAGGGTGAAACCCTTGTTCCATGCCTGCTTCACTTGTAGTTCATAAGCCTCAGTAACGTCGACCATGTCTTGAGTGTACGCCTTCTCATCAGCTTCTTTGATTTCGGCGTCTTTGGTGGCCAGGGCCTCCTGAAGCTCCTTTTCGGCCTGGGCCATTTTCTCCTCGGCCTCTTTTCTCTGGGACTGAGCAACCTTCCTTATGGCCTTGGCAGAATCGGCCTTCTCTTCGGCCTCAGTCTGGGCTTTGATAGCAACCTCAGCCTGATCCTCCAACTTCTTCATTTTTGATTGAAGGTTTTTGTTGGCCTTTTGAAGGGCAGAAAACTCCTTCTTCATGTCGACCAATTTCTCCCGATTTTCAAAGGCTTGAATGGAGAGAGAATGGACATGCTGAATGGCCTGAAAAAACACAAGGCAAAAGTTATTGCAAAATTTTACGAGTATGAAAAAGAGAAAGAAAGACAAGTTACCAAGTGAAGACACTTACTTGAACAGAACGTTGAAGCATGAAAGCATAGTTCTCATACTCGCTCATCTTGGCATTCCTGTCAAGATCGCCTGGAAGAAGTAGAGCAGTATTGAGGGCAACGCCGACATTGATGTCATCGGCACTATCACTAGCCATAACAGGCTTATCTTCCAGAGTAATTTCAGGCACCCAGGGGACGTCTGGTATTTTTGACCCCGAGGTCGTTCCAGAGGATGACCTCGACTTCTTTGATTTTTGAGATTCTAATGGCTGGGTTTCATAGCGTCTCTTCCCAGTAGAGGGTTGAGATTTGTCACTCTCAGCCAGCTTGGAAATAGGTAAAGTATCCTCAGATTCAACCTGAGTTACTTTAGCCTTTATTTGAAACCTTTTAACTCTTTTACCCCGGTGGGGGCATGGTTTGTGTTGGCTGAGTTTCAACATCAGAAGGGAGGCTGGCTAAGAGGTCTTTTGCAACTAGTTTTGGGCGGCCCATCTCGGCGGTAAGGACAAGTCGTCGGCGACGTTTTTTTTTCTGATATTGGGACCAGGTATGTAGCCGAAGTTGATGGCTGATCAGCTGGATTGGATGTTGATCCTTGATCTGTCCGAGATGTGGATGCAGTTTTTGGAGTTGTGGCAGAGGGTGGCGAAAGGCTTTTCTTCTTCCTCTTAGGGACGTTGGGCAAAGTTGATTTGTACGTCGGGATGAAATTGAGAACCAGTGGGGCCCTGCGCTTTTGAATTTGGAAGATCGAAGTTTCTTCAAGTCTTCTTTGGGAACAAAAGATGTGAAACCTTTGGAGGTTGAGGAAAGCTCTGGGGAAAACAGACATTAGAAATAAGTAAAGTAATGAGGACCTTAAAAGAAACAACTAAGTGTTAAATGCTGGGCTCTTACCATTGCCCTCTACAAAAACTTAACGATAAAGAGGGAAGAGATGGAGGTCCTCGTCTGGGCCGAACTCCCAGTTCCCCGAAGTGATGAAATAGTCATCCCCAGCTCCCTTGTTGGAGTCTGGGAGATCGGCTACTATTTTGAACTCTGTGGACCTCGGCTTGAAGTAATAAATGTAGCCTTTCTCTTTTAAGTTAAGGCCGCACATGGTATAACAAAATTGGATATCGGCTAAGGTGATCCTAGCGTTTTCCTGTTTAGCTAAGGCTATGATGCCATTGATCACTCGGTAGGAATTAATTGCCAGTTGCATGGGGTTCAACTTATAATAGTGAAGAATCTCGCGAAAAAGGATGTTGAGTGGGAGCTGGAGTCCGCACTCAGTGAAAGCTACAATGGGAAAGGGCATTGAATCATCTGTGGGCATGATGGAGTCGTTATCTCCAGCCAGCCTCAGATGGACATCGGCAGGGATGGAAAACTCTTGCCTAAAGTACTCAAGTTTGGTCGGGGTATCTACCCTATGTCTCCACAAACCCATGATATCGGCCTGAATTAAGAGGGGTTGGATTTCAGAGAGAAAATGTTTTGAGAGGGTTAATAAGACCTCGGCAAAAAGCCTAGGTAAGTGCTGGTTTCAATTTTTTCCTAAATTATGGGTCCTACACAACAAGTCCCAAACCTAGATCTATGGAAGCAAGGGTTGAAGGCACGGATCTGGAAAACAGAAAAGCAAGGATGTGCTTTAGAAAAAAGAACAAAGATGGGCTATCAAGAGCATAAAGAATACAAGAAATATAGGGTCAAGAACCGTGGCAAAAGTGCAAGAAAGTGGTGAACAGTGTGTGTATTTAAGACATGGGCAAAAACAGAAATCATGCAATAAACACATTCAAGTGAATGATTCAACAAGTCAAATGTTTGAATAAGGCGATAATAGCGATGAAAGCAATGAAGAGGCGTCAAAGAATTGAAAGCGAAAGGAACGGTGGCTTACCGAAAAAAGTGAAGCGGTATGAAGATTGCGAAGTCGGGCGACAATTCTGGATGTAACAAAAACGTTAAAGCTTCACGGGAAGGGAGAAAGGAAGGCGATTCAGAGCTTGAGGCTGGAACAATGGCGTATTCAAGAGCTAGAGAGAGAAAAGCGAAGAGAAATCAAATGCAAAAGTGAAAAAATAAAGAAAGGAAAGGTTTTGTCAAAAATTTGAAGCGGCGACAAAAGGAGCATTGAATGCGCTGGAACAACGATATCGTCGACGGCGCACCTGACGCGAAGACGGCTTGCAAAGCGCGTCATGGGCACGGTCCATGAGGTGGACAGCGTGAATGAAACGGTTGAGTAAATGATGTGTGACGGCTCACACCGTGAAAGAGTTCACTGAATTCTTGTTCTCTGAAGAAAACATGTCGACTGAAATGAATGATCTCGGTGAGGAGTTCTTGAGCGATGTATAAGAAGAAATCGATATAGGTTCCATCACCTCGGATACCGAGGTAATAGAACCTAGGGGCGGTTAATGAGGATATATTTTACGAATACCAACACGTGGCAAGGTGGCGCCGACATGTCACCGAGGTGCCACGTGTCACGGTCATTGTGCCAAGGTAATCTCGGTTAGGTAGGGTTTCCTCGAAGATATCGAATCCGAGATAAGCGGATAGGGACAAGAGTCTGGAATGAAGAAAAGATTTCAAGATGGATAAGGATAGTACTCCTGGAAGTCTATCCTTATCTCTTGAAGAGTCCAAGGTAAGTCTAGAATTGGAGTCCATAGAAGTCAGGCTTCTAGTGGGACTAGGATTGAGTTAACTATAAAAGAGAGGCACCCCCGTGGGTCTAAGGTACGCAATTTACGCTTTGAGCAGTGAATTTAGCACTTGATTATCTTTGAGAGATATACTGACTTGATAGTCGGAGTGCCCCCGGGTGGAAGAACCACCGCCGGAGCCTTCTCTTTATGTTGCAGGTTAGTTGAAGCCATCTATTCTGCTAGTGCTCTCTAGCTGATTACTAAACGGGCAGTGTGATCAGAAAATCACTCATACACACATCAATGCTCACAGTTCCTAGGCTAGAGCCAACAGTGACTGACATTGAGTTTCTAAGGAGGACCAACGCTATAGTGGGTTGTGATGGTGATTCATATGTAAAGCATTACTTGGTGAATGTTCTTCAATTCAAAGAGCATAACATCAAGCAGTTGGTTCCCAATACAATTACCGAGGAGAGTTTGAGAGTGGCAATATCACAGCAGCTTTTCTTGAACCCCCTCATGAGAAGATTTTCCTCACAGAAAATTGCAACAAAGATACTCTCTGGGCCAACCTATAAATTTGGATGATGGGGTTTTGTGAGTATTCACTGCAACTCTTCTTCACACTTTTGAATGCCATGGAAATGAAATGGGTAATGGGTAGAATTCACTTTAACACCCTTCCGTTTTACATTTAGTCTCACTTTACTCTCTGATTTTTTAATTATCTTAGCTGACTTTCCAAATTTCAAGGCAAGTTACAATTGGTCCTTTTGTGTAATGTCATTTTGAAAACCAACATAGAATAGCCGTGTTATAATATTAATTACACTTAACACCCTTTCACTTTTTCGAAATGATGATTGTAACTTGACTCAAAATCTAAGAAATTGACTAAGACAATTTAAAAGGTCTGGAGGCAAGGTAAGATTGAGTTCAAAGTACAAGGGTGCATAGTGTAAATTACACTGTTGGTTCCTCTAGTTTTGAGTGAACTTTCTCAATTTCCTTCAAGCTACCAATTACGTTTCAATGTGGTCCATCCGTTAGGTATCGTCAGTATTTTAGATGGAAAAATGTCACATGCAACTCATGTGAGAATTTTAGCAATTCTTGTACAAGAAAGAAAAATTAATAATTGACATTGGTAGTCCTTATAATTTCTTTTGAATTTTACCGTAGTCCCTCTAGTTTTTCACGTGTTGTTTTTCTGTCTAAAATGTTAAAGGGATCACATTGAAATGAAATCAAAAGTGAGGTTTAAATTAATAAAATCAAAACTATATGGACTAAAGTGAAATTTTACTCAAATTCAAAGACTATTTGTATAATTTCCCCAAATGAAATTCATCATATTATAAAATTTGTATTAAAGATAAACAAGTAGGCCAACTGCAGGAAAAACTTTGGTGCGTTAGGATCCTCTAGAGTGAAAACTCTGAAGTGATCTCCTAGAGTGATTTATCCAACGGCTGAGATTAAGCCTTACCAAAATGACGTTGTTTTGGTAAAGTCAAAAAAGAAAAAGAAAAAAAAATTTGCATCCCAGCCTTATTTTTCACTCCCTCGAGCCCTCTTTCTTTTCCCACAGAAGCCAAGAAAAAAAGTTTCTCTCTCTCTCTCTCTCTTTCTCTCTCTCTCTAAAAAGTTACTCTTTTCGTCATGTACGCTTCTCTCTCTAGCCAATTTTCTCTCTCCTCTCGCCGGCGAGCTTGCCAGAAATCACCGTTGTTCTCTTTCTCTTTCTCGATCGAACCATCCGATTTGCCACCGGGATTGACTAATTCTACAGATACATATTTTGATATATATATATATATATTTTTGTATACACAAAAGTATTCACTTTGTTGTTGGGCTATGGAGGATTGTATGAGTAGTGAAGAAGATATATATATATATATGTATACAAAAAAGTATTCCCTCAATGGAATCAAAAACGAAGAGTTCGATGTCCAGTGGGCCCCTACGAAGGGTCCTTCCAGTGGAATGGGGGTCACTGTTGTGCCTCAATTTGAGGTGTATTATAGGCTTATTTTTATGATCTGAACCGTTCATTTTGTAAGATTTGTTGAGTATTTCATGCCTACAAAAAATTATATTAATCGGACATCAACTATATGATCGGTAATCAAAAAAATAAACAATAAGTTTTTCTTTTAAAAAATAGCATAAAAAATATGCAATTCGATCATATAGTTACTGATATCCGATTAATATGATTTTTGGTAGGTATGACGTACTCAACTAACCCTACAAAATGTACGGTTCGGATCATAAAAATAAGCCTATAATACACCTCAAATTGAGGCACAACAGTCACTGCTGTGCCTTTAGCACAACGATCAGTGACCCCAATTCACCTTCCCAGTAAGGTATTCAATCAATGCATACAAACCAATACATGTTTGAATTTTTGTTGGGTTTTTCAATCGTATATTTGTCTCTCATGATTGTTAAATTTGTTTCTTTTGTCAGCTGCTTCTTCAATTTCATTCCCTATTAAGTTGGATGATTATTTTTTCCCTTTTTCCTGTAAGTAATGGATTATTTCTTCTTCTTCTTCGTGATTATTCCTAATATAATTGATATTTACAAAGTTTCAAGAATAGGGTTTGGAAATTATTGTGAAAGGGTTCGCGTTTGGAGGTTGAATTTTAACTCTGGATTGGGGAAAACAAAAAACAAAATAGTACCCAAGTGGGTTTGTGCTAGGTTTGTTTAACTCATTGGTTTGATTTTGAATGTTGCAGAGTTCTGTAATGGTGGAATAAGTTCAGTTTTGGAGTATGGTGGGTAGGGTGTCGGCGGCGGCAGTGCGTCGGGGCTAATGCGGGGTGGCGATGTGGATCCTCCTCTTCTCTCATTCTCTCAGCCCTTCTCTCTCTCTCTCTCTCTCTCTCTCTCTCTCTCTCTCTAATGCTGCTTCAGAGTCACATGAACGAAGAAATAGAATGTTTTTTTCATTTTTTTTTTCAAATAACTCACCAAAACATTTTGGTGAGGTTTAATTTCAGCTGTTGGATGGATCACTCTAGAAGATCTCTTCAGAGTTTTCACTCTAGAAGATCCTGACGCCCCTATGATGCCTATGTAGAGTTTCTTTGATTTGAGAGAGAATACTATTGCAATGACCAAAGAACAAAAATTCAATTTATTTCCACCCAAATGGCTAAAACATTTTTGAAATATTTCTCTTTCTTTGCTTTCAAAAACAACATATTGAATCAGAATTTTGATCCTTGGAATTCATGCAAGCATTCCAAAAAGGCTCTCCTATAGCCATTGATATGTCCAAATCCATTCTAATCATATCAAAGAATGGCGATCTAAAAAAAATATGAGAGAAGTGGTTTAAGGTGTCCTCCAATAATTGTTCAAATGTTGATTCTGCCACAAAAGTAGATAGCTTAAACCTCCAAAACTTCTGGGGTCTATACCTCATCTCCGGCATCACTTCCACCATATGTTTTATGTTTTTCCTAATTCACATACTAAAGAATTATCGGAATCAAGTTCAAGAAAGCCAAGGCAACACTACTACTCCGAGCATTAGGAGTTTGTGGAGAAAGATGTTTAGCTTTGTGCGGTACTTCCATAATGGAGGACTAGAACTCCAAGGAGTGCTCCAACCATTGATGGCACACGGGATGTGTGGAGCTCTAGGAAGTGGGAGTTGGTGAGTCACTCGGAAATTCTAGAAAATTCTGAGATCTCATGATCACTTGAAATTGAAATCTCTGGAAGAACAAGATGATCTTATGTGTCGATAAGAAAATTTGAAGATTGTGAAATTATAGAATTAAGGATCAATTGTTTCATATACATTGTAGTATTAAGATTTTTGTCATACTAACAAATGTTTTAGAGATATGGTTTGTAGTTATTGCTTGTGATTTTCAAAAATTGAGTGAAGTACGATGAGATTTCTTGAGTAATGAAAAAATTATGATTCACAGTTTTGAGAAAATTATATGGCCATTCTTACTGTAACAATAACATTTAACGGTTTTAAGGGAACTAATAAAACTATTATATTACCCCTTAAATATTTTTTGTATTTAAATATGTATTGATGTAAAATTACATAATTACACTCCATTTACCTAATCAATGACTTAATTACTCTCATTCCACTGCCCGGTGTGTATTATTTAGACATGGAATATGAGTGCTGGGATGCATACAATGTTTGAACACAGAGTATGATAAAGAGTTAAATAAGCATTTAACTGATAGCATTATCATTTTTCATCAGTTTGACTAGCAAATAACTATGATCAAAATTTATAGAAAATTTATTGAGGGTGTAATTATGTCAAAATTATAACACTAACCATAATTACTTTATTTTTCAGAGAAAGTCATTATGAACAACTCCAATGCACACCATTACTGTGAACAGGAGTAATATCAATAAGAAATGGAAAATCAACAACGGTGATGTTACATGCACCAATTAGTATACTAATTAATGTATCAACACTAATTATAACATTATTATTGACTCCACTCATTAATCACATTACAAATACCAAAAACCTCTTAAATTATGCCACATCATCAATTGGTACACTAGTTAGTGTACAAATTGATATATATAACATTATTCAATCAACATTGATACAATGAACCCACACAAATTTTCTTTTCAGGAAATTACCAGCTAGGGCTAAACCAAATTTTAGTGTTTATTTTTATTTATTTATTTATTTATTGGGTAAAGTACTTCATTCTCCGAACTAAAGTTATAGTTTAAAAGACAATATTAAAATTATTCAAGTTGTAATTTTTGTGATGAATAAAAAGTTAAATATTTTTTTTTGGTGAAAAATTAAATCATTTTATGATTTATGTTACTCCCACCGTCTCATAATATTAGTCCCTTATTCCATTTTTCATTGTCCCAAAATATTAGTCCCTCTTCAAAAATCAAGTACAAAAATAATATAAATTTCCTATTTTGCTCTTCTTTTAAATTCATAAATAATATAAAAAGTACAATTATAACATTGATATTCCTAAAAAAATGTACTATCAAAGAGTAATTTTGAAAAATTAACTTTTTTAAAGTACAATAATTGTACTACCAAAAAAAGTTAAATTTCTCGAAAGAGACCATTATTTTGGGACGAAGGGAGTATAAAATTTTGTGATGACACCCCCATCTTTTTATAATGCAATACCAACCTGAGAATTCTGCTCCCCAAAAAAAAATTAAAATTAAATATATAAAATTTAGAACTTTACTTTCTTTCTTAAGAGTGAACTTCCAACAGAATTGCTTCAATTCACCAAATCGAATTGAAAAATCACTCAGCATCAAACCTTCAGGCTCCACAACAATCAGATGAAGCTCAGAGAGAAGAATTAGTGCCGGTCCATTATCCAAACCTCATCTGCTATAATTTTCAAAATTTGTTACAATAGATGTGCTCGTATTCATCTGGTTAATAATAACTTGGTACAAAATTCAACCTTGTGTTACCGGGGATTTTAACCTATCACGCCACACTTTTTATTACTCAGATTCCATTACCAAAACAATTATTATAAGTTCAATTTCAGAGATAGCATACAGAAGCTCGTTATATTTACAAGGAATACATAAATAATAATTCTCTCATTCGAATATAAAATGAATGCAGCAAGAGTATTTCCAAATATATTACCCGAAAGCTTACATCTTAAAAGACAGAGAAATGGCTTAACCCTTTTATATCAATGGCATTCGTCACAAATATAAGGCCCCGTGGCTAATAGATAAGGAAGATTCATGGCCTTGAAACACTTCTCCATGTTCACCTGTAAAAGATTACCAACGTGAGATGAACATATAGTTCAGTAGGGATCTCAACATAATCCTCAACAATAACAACCCATAGATAACTATGATCATGAATACTTAGTCTCATACTATATAATAATGTGACAATTTATAACCAAAATATACTTACATAAATACTTTTCTCAAAATCATCCAGTTTATTTAACAACACAAAGATTCGCTTTTACCTCTCATTTTTCATTTTAACAAATATCACACGACAACCGCATTTTTTTTTTCATTTTTAGCAAAATACCACATAACATCCATTTTTTTTTTTTGAAAACACATTCACAAAACTCGATTTTCTTCACATTATTTATAACCCAATACATAACCAAAGTCCGTCTCCACACGTTCATCACATTCTCGACCTTAAGCTCAAGGTTAAAGAGATACTTTCAATAACTAATTTATGGTAGGGAACTCCTTCAACCACTCTCTAACACGTCCAAATATACATATACACATCTACTCAACATATAAGACAACTCAACCTTACTGAAACATGATCATCATAATACATGACACAGAGTCAAACTGACACAACAATAATAAATAAGCTCTGCTTTATCTGCCTAAAGCATGGTAAGCCAATGATACATCTCTCCACAATGAAATGCCAACTTACCAGACACCGACTGGACGGTAATGGTACATCTGCCAATTCTCTGGGCGCTAGCTGGAAGGTAATAATACCTCTCATTCTCAGCGTAGCCAATTCTCCTGGCACTAGCTGAAAGGTAATGGTACCCTCTCATTCTCAGCGCATTACACATTTTTCCAACCATCACATTATATAACAATCATAGAATACCAGAGTGTACTACAGACACATAACCATTTCAATATTCACAATGTCATCCTCCACCGATAACCAAGGACAAAACCTCTAAGCAATTTGTATTAAATGCACGAAATACAATCATCCAATTCTTATGAGGCATTAGGTCCAACAACAACAATGATGTTCCAAGGTTTTCAACTTTTACCAAGGTTCTTTCTTAATTTGCAAAAGAGTTACAATTACCTTTCCAAGTCAATTTCCAAAATTTCCAATTCGCAATACACCAATTTAATATACATGTATATATACAATAAAAGAGACTCGTTTCATTCATTTAACCAAAAACTCAACCCATAGACAACAAAGCCATAATCCGCTCAATTTCAACTCAACAAGGGCGTTGCCCAAAATTCCTAATCTCATGATTAACTCCTCATTAACACTTAACAAATTATCCATTCGTTATATTCAAATATAATCAACCCAACACAAGGTAAATACCAAGATCATAAGATCCAATTTAATCTCAAATCAATTACCAACTCATTATTAAATTCCTCAATTCATAACATCATTATTTCACAATTTCAACCCTTTTTATTTATCAGGTATTATATAAAAAGAAAATTAGGGCTTCACCTCTCACTAAACATGAACATGTTAAATCACTCCCCAAATTGACCTGACAACAATTTATTTCACAAAATCTCAACCTCAAACCTTAAATCCCCTATCATGATTTTCAAAGAAAAATCCATAACATGGTTTTTATGCAATAAAAACATACCACATGTCTATCTATAAAAGAGGTATTGAAAAAGATCAAAGAAATTCCTACCCCAAGAGAGAAGAGGAGAAAAGCCCAAAAATCAACTTTGCCGAAATTCGATCTCCACCAGTCAAGACGAAGCCCTCGATATGCTCATCATTTTGGCATAAGGGACTAGCACCAAAATCTCAATGGATTCTTCGGATCAAAAGAAAATACAATGCTTTTGAGGGTTTGGATAAAGAGAGATGAGAGAAAAAGAGAGAGAGATTGTAGAGAGAGAAAGAGAGGTACATTCATATATGGATGAAAAGGGGACAAAAAGAGCTATACATAGCTAAAAAACACAAAAAACAAGACAGATCACGCGCCTGGCCACACGTGCGGCGCCTTCTCCCGCACGTGCGATGTGTCCTCCCATACGTGTGGCTCTTACCCCCGCATGTGTGGTCCTTCCCCGCACCTTCTCTCTGCACCTACATATATTGCAGTGTGCACACAGCCTTCCCCTGCTTCCTGCACATGCGGCCTCACTCCCCACACATGCGGCCCCTCTCCCACATCGCGTGCCCAAGGCCTTCCAAATTAAAAACCTCGCTTTCTCCGACACTCGGATTTGATCTCAAGATTCTCCCGACAAGTGAAAACTCGAAATTTGAAACAATCAAGGACGAAAATTTTTTAAGAAAAGTTTTCAAAAACAACGAACTCAACTGTTGACTGGACCATACTTTGGAATCCGACATTTCAACAAAGATAAATCCAACATAACCCAGTAGAACAAGGCAAAAAACGCACCGGTCATCACATAACCAAAGCTTACTGGTAGCTCGTTCCTCTCCCACGTCCACCCCAGCCCCTGCCTCTACCCCTCGCACCACTTCTTCCTCATCCATGTGATAGACCTTGAAATGCCCTGTTAACAAGTTGGTTCGGTAAACCAAAACCACCACCACCACCACCACAACTTTTTTTTGATGCATTGTTGTTCATGACATTAGTGGCACTTGCAAGACGATTCCCTCTGCAGAAAAATCAATAAATAAGAATAATAACAATAATAAAATGACAAAAAGAAAGCCGATACAACTATAAAACTCAAATAAAAATAAGGACTAATGGCACTTTGCTACCGCCTATTAGTTTTTGTGAAAGTTTCTCCATGCCCCTCATAAAATTAAAAGTTGCACTCTGCACCCTATAAAATAAAATGGTGCACCCTCACACCTCACTAGGAGGTCAGTGATTCAAAACTTTCCACCTACGTGTGGGTCTTATTCTCGACATTGGTTTGGGATTTTCCTCTCCCACTTTTGAGAGTTTTGTTTGTATTAATTATGTGTTGTATTTGATCTTGATTATGATTGTAATTCATTTGGCCTCATTGTAATATCATACAACAATCCAACAACTACATTAAAAAATAAATAAATAGGTGCACTTTGCATCCTATAGTTTTATTTTTTTATTTTTATAGAAGTTGCACTTTGCATGCTTAGTTTTTACTATATTCCCCAACATATATATATATATATATATATCTCTTTTAAATGAAGAGTGCAAAGTGCAACTTTTACAAAATTATAAGGTCTAAAGCAAAATCTTTTAATTTTGCAAGGAAGAAAATGCAAGTTATAAGACCATAGGGTGCAAGCTACAGTTACTCCAATAAAAGAGGGATCCCCATTCCCAACACGCCCGCATTACTCAAAATCTTGCAAAGATATACAAGTGTCATGCAGAACTCACATATCAACAAAAGGGAGTTTTACATGAGAAGAATAAGAGGTTTTCAACATACCCAAAGACCGTAAGGTGCCAAAGCTTTTGCTACTTTTTCAGAAAGGTTGATTCTCTTATCACCAATGAATGAGGGTGATTTTGCATGCAACTGCTTTTCAAACAATGTAAGAAAATTCAGTCCTGAGTGCATGAACTAGTATTTACATACCAAACATTTTGTCCCACTTAAGTAGGGTTGGTGTGCGTTGACTACATGAATCCTTTTAGCCATTCTGTTTCTATGAACAAGTGTTTACAAACAAAAATAATAATAATACTAATCAATTTCGGACTGTGTCATTGCCAAAATATTATTGCAGGTTTGCAATTCAGTGGTAGGATTCGCTTTTGAGCTTTCGCAAATTATGCAAATCATCTTTGTCGCTTAAATTCAACGTAAAGCCCAAAGATTGACAGAAGATTAAAGAAAGCTCTCCAAGATAAACTCACAACGCTAGCCTTTGCTTCATCGATTTAGCGAAGCCATTGCTTTGTTGTGCTCACCATATGTCGAAGTTAACTTCTTGATTGTAGCCCTAGCTAGCTCTTCAATGCTACTTAACCTGTCACATAAACCAAGAATAAATTTCAACTGAATTCTCCAGGCTACAAATAAAAACTAAAAAAAGTGGAAAATGAATGGTTGCAACTATGAGTGTCAAAAAAAAAAAAAAAAACAACGCCCAATAAGTACACATTAATGTGTGTTTGGGAGGGGAAAGATTGAGTACACACCTAACTTTTGGCATAAGCACAAAGTGAGAGAGAGAGAGAGAGAGAGAGAGAGAGAGAGAGAGAGAGAGAGAGAGAACGGTTTGGTTCAGGAAACAATATATATATAAATGGGTAATTTGGTCATTTTGTAGGAACTTGTCCTTATAGACAAAGTATTCTAGAGTATGAACTTTTGGACAAAGAAAATCCAAAATTGAATTTATGGACCGAGTGCTCTTTATTTTAATATCTAAACTAGAAATTATTCCTAGTTCTTTTTTCTTGTTATACTCGTCCATAATCCATCAAAAGTCCATGACACATGAAAGGTTAGCATAGATTCCATGAATATTCACAGCATAAAGTCCATCTAAAAACATAAAGAAAATAAAGAGCTAAAACGAACAAATCACCTCAGTGAAATCTTTGTAATACTCTGAGAAGTCTTCCCCAAGCCTATCAGATGGTTGGCCAATCACGATCTTGAAGACTGACTTAAATTTTGGTAAGAACACGTTCCTCTCTCAAACACTCACAAGTTATAGAACTGAAAATACATTTCCACTCAAGCTTAACATTAAAAGATGCAAAAATATTAAAGGCAAACAATAAATTCTTTTTGTAATAATATTAAAGCACTTGAAGAAAGCACAAATGTCATCGTGAACCTCAAGAATTGATTGAACCTCGAGTTGTGGATAAAAACAATCACCAAGGCTTTGTGTCTTTTGTAGGGTTTGGGATGGATGGTGAGCAAGAACCCATGGGTAAGTAAACAATTCCCTAATATAAAAGCACCCTAGACTCTCTCACTCAAAATGAGACAGCTTTAATGTCCTCCCCTCTAAAAAAATATAGTACAATGTAGAACTCCTTACAATAGCCGTTGCAATTATAAATTATAGATTTCTCTATCATGCATTATAGCCATGTGGTGTGGGGTAATTTTGTAGGCATGGAAAATGATTTTGGAGACACAAGGTGCTAAAAATAGATACTGGATTGTGCCGCACAACCTAGAGGTTTAGACACAGCTGTAATAATGATCTAACCCAACAAACCGTCCTTACAAATTGATTATGGAGTGATTACTACAATTCTTTTAAATTAAGACTCATTTGCACTTATTCCCTGAACTTCCAAACGCAAAAGTTGACCCCCTCGAACAATTATACTATAACACTAAACACCTTCCATTACAATTTTATCCTAGATTTAAAGGGAATCAGATCATATGTGAAGCATATGACATGCTTATTAATTTTTTGGGACAGTAGTACACCTTTATTAATTTTTTTTAATTTTATTTTAAATAGTAATACCTGTATCTAGTGATCTCATTTGCACTTTGCCTCTCTTTATCTTAGTGGTAAAATGCAAACGGGATCACTAGAAAAGGGCATTATTACCCTAGAAATTTAATAAATGTTTCAGATACGTTTTATATATGATTTGATTGTGTAAAATACCTAACAAAATCCTTAACAAAAGGGGTCAACTCTTTTAAAGAAAAAGTTCATATCGTATCGTATGGAGGACATTGACGAGTGTAAATTTAGGCTTGATATGTACAACATTATTGAACTACCACTAAAAAACACTAACTAATTTTTTTTAAAGCTTCAACAAGCTAAAAGTAGTTTCATTATGCAAATTTATCTGCCACCAAACCAAATCAAAGCACAAAGATGGAAATTGACAAAACGATAATGATTTCAGAACCACAAAGCAAAGAAAACCAAAGGAAAATCGGCCTCGTTTGAGAAGTAACATTTTTAGCCTAAAAGTCAAAAAGTCACTAAAAAAACCAAAAAGCCAACAACATAACCCAAAAAGTCAAAGATTCTCTTCTCTCTACTTTTTGCACATCTTTTCATAAAAAATCAAAAAGTCATCTCAAACATACTAGTTTTTTTTTTACATCCTATTTTAGCCAAAAAATCAAAAAGTTACTAAAAAAGCCTGTTCCCAAACGAGGTAGAGACAAAAATATAACAACGCACAATGAATTCAGACATTAAAATAAAACAACTCACAACGAATTCAAACATTAAAATGAAACTACTACACATGCACAAGTATAGACCCTGCTCTTTCTCACCTTACTTTCTATGAAATTACATGCTCTAAATAAGTACGGAACAAAACCCAAAAAAAAAAAAAAAAACCCAACTATTATAACCACACATTTATTAATTTAAATCCTACTTTTCTCTTTAAGCACTATCTTCGTGATCGACTTAAAGTTTGGTAACACACTCTTCTCTCAATCACTTACAAGCTATAGAACTAAAAATACATTTCCACTCAAGCTTAACATTAAAAGAAGTAAAAATATTAAATGCAAACAATAAGCTCTTTATGTAATAATATTAAAGCACTTGAGGAAAGCACAGACGTCATCATGAACCTCAAGAATTGATTTAACCTCTGAGTTGAGGATAAAACAATCAGTGCTTTGTGTCTTTTGTCGGATTTGGGATGAATGGTTGGCAAGAACCCAAGGGTAAGTAAACAATTCCCTAATCTAAAAGCACCCTAGACTCTCTCTCATTATTATGAGACAGCCTTATCGTCCTCACCTATTAAAGACAGAGTACAATGGATAACTCCTTACAACAGCCGTTGCAACTACAAATTATAGATTTCTCTATCATGCATTACAGGCATGTGGGGTAATTTTCCAAGCATGGAAATTGATTTTGGAGACACAAGGTGCTAAAAACAGATAGTTGATTATGCAGCACAACACATAGGTTTTGACACAGTTGTAATAACGGCCTAACCCAACAAACCGTCCTTACAAATTGATTATGGAGCGATTACAACTCCCTTAAACTATGACTCATTTCCACTTTGCCCCTGAACTTCCAAACACAAAAGTTAACCA
This sequence comes from Camellia lanceoleosa, assembly GCA_025200525.1. Lineage (NCBI taxonomy): Eukaryota > Viridiplantae > Streptophyta > Magnoliopsida > Ericales > Theaceae > Camellia > Camellia lanceoleosa. The sequence continues at coordinate 117,445,792 of CM045762.1, read as the reverse complement.
CCTCGAACAATTATACTATAACACTTGACACCTCCCATTACAATTTTGTCCCAGATTTAAATCGAATCGAATCATATGTGAAGCATATGACACACTTACTAATTTTTAGGACAACAATACTGATTTTTATTATTTTTAAGACAATAATACCCTAATATAGTGATATCATTTTCACTTTTATCTTCGTTATCTTTGAGGCAAAGTATAACTGGGATCAACTTTTTAATAAATATTTCACTAGATAAGGGCATTACTGCCCTAAAAATTTAATAAATATTTCATATACTTTACATATGATTTAATTTTGTATAAATTCCTAAAAGAATCATAACATAACAGGTCAACTTTTTTAAAGCAAAAGCAAGTATGGGGGACATTGGCAAGTGTAAAATTCAGGCTTCATATGTATAACATTGAACTACCACTACAAATAGTTTAAATTCCTAAACTTTTAAAGCTTCACAAGCCAAAAGTTGTTTCATATGCAAGTTTATCTACCACCAAACTTGTTGGAAATTGGGTCGGGTTTAAAATCCAGTCCTGATTGGATCGCTCATGGTAACATGACCTAAGACCCATAAGGAGAGACCTAGTCAAAGTAAGCTTGGATTAACTTATCCTGGGAATCAGTGTGATTAACCCACTATCTCATCGCTTGACGAGATAGAGTTATGGGTGTTATAACTCTCCCACATAATATACATATTATATTTGGAAGAATAAGAATTTAATTTGTTTTCTCTCTCTTAGACTCTCTTTTTTCTCTCTCCATAAAAACACATAATAGCCCTTTGTACTGTGACGTCAAATCCGTTTATTTCTGAGGCATAATATTTCTTATTTTTCCTACAAAACCGAAGCACAAAAGAGCAAAATGACAGACAAAATAACTCACAAGTTCAGAAGTCCAATGATTTTTGTCGTCTTGCACATTTAGGTCTAGTTGCAGCTTATTTCCGGTAACTATGCAAGCCTGGCGCACTCTAATACGAGCACCTGCAACTTGAGCCTCTAATGTGTTGTACTGAGATTGCTGAGTCTCGGGATCAAATTCCCTAGCTTCCGGGAGTAAACTCTTCCCCAACTTGATCTCTTGAATTTCATTCCTCAACTTCATCTCCCAAAATGTTTTCCGATCCTCACTCAAATCTAGACACATAAGTTCGAAATTCGATTTCTTCATAGCCTCGTTTTGCTTCTCCAGTTCCAAAATCTGATTTGCCAACCCAATCTCTTCTTGCGATGTCTCCATTTGCTTTTCAGATATAAATCTCCCAGTCATAGAGACAAGACAGATAGCTTGCTCACTTCACGACTAGGAGATACAGGGAGGAGAGAGAGATACAGGGAGGAGAGAGAGAGAGAGAGAGACGGGGATTTTTGTGGTTCAAAAATTAGGGATTTGAGAATCGGGGATTTTTGGTTGAGAGAAAAAATTGAGAGCCAATCAGATTTTGAGTTTGTTTGTTTGTTTTTTTTTTTTTTTTTTGTGACATCAAGTATAACCGTCACAAATAAAAATTTAAGGTAGTGTTTGATAACGTTTATGTTTTTTTGTTTATGTTTATAAAAATTTTATAAATTAATTTTTGTCTATTTTTAGAAAAACATAGATTACAAACGCGTTTGATTTGAACAAAATGTTTAAAAAAATTTAAAAACATAAACTAAAAAACATGTTTGCCTAGGCCTAAAATATTTATATTTATTTTTTTATTATTTATGACGATAGAATCATACACATTATAATTGAAAAAAAAAATTTGAAAAAAAAATATTTGAAAAGAGAGATGAGTGAGAGAGATAGAGAAGAGAGATGAGTGAAAGAGAGAGAGAGAAGAGAAATGAGCGAAAGACACAGAGAGAAAGAGAGACCTATTTCATTTTTTGACTTTTTCCTCTTTTAACAAGAATGAGCTCAGAGAAAGAGATGAGTGTGATTGAGAGAAATAAACGATTGAAAGAGAAGAGAGATGAGTGAGAGAGAGAGACAGAGAGAGAAAAAAAGAGAGGGATAAACAAGATGAACAAGAGATTGACAAAGAGAGAGAGAGAGAAAGAAAGCAAAAAGAGATGAACAAGAGATATAGAGAGAGTGAGAAGGAGAAGAAAGATAAGCAAGAGAGATAGAGAGAGAGGAGATGGAGTGGTAATGGTAGAGGAGATGAAGTGGTGGTGGTGGAGGAGAGGTAATAGTAATAGTAGTGGTGGTAATGGTAGTGGAGTGGTAGCGATGGTAGTAGTAATAGTAGTCGTAGAGGTAGAGTGGCAACAGTGGTAATAATTATGGTAGTGGAATGACATTTGCAGTAGTGGTGAAAGTGGTAGAGGAGATGGGTTGTAAAAGAGAGATGAGTGAGAGACAGATAGAGAGAGAGACAGAGACAGAGTGATGAGCAAGAGAGAGACAAAGTGGTCACTAAAAGTACATTTTCTCGTAGTGGAGAGCTCGGTAAATAAAGAAGAGATGAGGGAAAGAGTGAACAAAGTGAACACATTGGGCAAGAGAGGCAGACAAACAGACAGACACAGAGAGAGAAAGAGAGAGAAATAAAGAGAGAGAAAGAGATATACAGAGAGACAGAGAGAAAGAGATAGAGAAAGAGAGACAGACAGAAAAAAGAGAGAGAAACAAGAGATGAGCGAGAGATAGACAAAGAGAGAAAGAGAGAGAGAAAGAGAGTGAAAAGAGATAATCGAGAGAAAGACATAGAAAGAGAGAGAGAGAGAGAAGAAAGATGAGCGAGAGAGACAGATAGAGAGAAGAGAGATGAGCGAGAGACAAAAAGAGAATGTGAGAGACAAAGACAGAGACAGATAGACAGAGAAGAGTGATGAGTGGGAGAGAGAGAAAGAGAAGAGAGAGAGATAAAGAGACAAAAAGAGAAAGACATAGAGAGTGAGAGATAGAAAAAGAGACAGAGAGAGAAACCAGAGAGACAGAGAGAAAAATAGAGAGAAGAGTGATGAGCAAGAGAGACATAGAGAGAAGAGAGATAAACGAGAGAACCAGAGAGAGAGATAGAGAGAAGAGAGATGAGCGAGAGAGACAGAGAGAGATGGGAGATGAGAGAGATAGAGAGAAGACAGATAAGCGAAAGAGAGAGAGAGTGAGAGAAAAGAGATGAGAGAAAAGATAGATGAGTGAGAGACACATAAAGAGAGAGAGAGAGAGAGATAAATAGATAGACAGGCAGAGAGAAAAGAGTGATGAGTGAGAGAGAAAAGGAGAAGAGAGAGAGGAAGATAAAAAAATGGGTGAAAAGAGATAGACAAAGAAAAAGAGAGAAAAGAGTGAAAAGAGATAAACGAGAAAGAGACAGATGAGCGAGAGAACGAGAGAGATAGAGAGAAGAGAGATAGAGAGAGAAGAGAGATGGACGAGAGACACAGAGAGAAACAGACAGACAGAGAAAAGTGATGAGTGATGAGTGAGAGAGAGAAAGAGAAGAGAGACAGAGATACATAGAGAAAGAGAGAGATAGACTGACAGAGGAGTGATGAGTGAGAGAGAGACAGAGATAGAGAGATAGAAAGATGAAAAAATGGGTGAAAAGAGAAATGTTCAAAAGAGTAAGACGACGTCGTATTTTTTTTTTTTTTTTTGTGACAGAAAAAATACCGTTGCATTTATTTAAACCATTTTGTGACTATATATATATGAAGCCGTCTCAAAGCCACAATATATATATATATATATATATTTTTACTTCTTTTTTTTTTTTGCAACGATACCTATTACAGTCACAAAAAGCTCTTTTTTTTTTTCTTTTTTTTTTTTTTGAGTGCAGCTGGTGCCGTCGCAAAAACTCTATTTTTTTTCAATAGCAATCTCTGCCGTCGTAAAATACTCTTTTTTTTTTTTTTTTTGCGACAGCAAATTCTGCCATTGCAAATACTCTCCTTTTTCGTGACAGCATTTTATGTCGTCGCAAATACTCTATTTTTTGCGACGGCAAGTTGTGCCGTCTCAAAAAGTCATTTTTTGCGATGGCAAATGTGCCGTCGCAAAAAGTTCCGTCTTTTAAACCCCTTTTTCTTGTAGTGGTACTAGCATTTCTAGTTATAATCTTGTGTTATTTTGGTCCTCAGAGTTTTTTTTTTAATCTACGAAGTTTCTAATTTGAGTCAAAGTAGTCTATTTTTCATATGGTTGTCTAATAAACTTTGATATATTAATAAAATAATAGTAATGCATTTCGGGTTAATTGGCCGTATTTTTCTTATTTTGTCAATTTCATCCCTAAACATTGCAAACAAAAAACATTGGAGGATATAATAAGGGAAAGGAAAGGTGCCCGGTCCGGGCAAGCTATGGGTTTGTTTGTGATGTGGGTTGGCTTTTTGATATTTTCATTTTTTAGCTATTTTAGTCTGGGGCTAAAAAGTCTCGTTTAGAATGGACTTTTTGGCTTTTTTATTTTTTATTTTTATGAGAGAAAAAATAAAATGATTATAATTTAGATATGATATTTTGTCTTATTAAATTTTAAAAAGTTTATTTTATCTTTTTGTAACTAAAATAACCTCAACCTCACTCAAATCTACATGCCAAATGAGCACTATATTATGGAACAAGTTCTTGATCTCTAAGACTACTAGTTTTTTCTGATTAGTTATTGTGTGAGTGATTTTCCAATCACACTGCCCACCTTAGTAATTCAGCTGTAGAACACATGCAGAATAGATGGCACCCTGCTGTCCTGTATAGAAAGAGAAGGCTCTGGCGGTGGTTCTTCCACCTGGGGGCACTCCAACGATCAAGTCAGTATATCTCTCAAAGATAATCAAGTACTCAACTCACTAGCTTGAGTATATCAAAACATACCTTAGACCCATAGGGGTGCCTCTCTTTTATAATCAATATAATCCTAGTCCTACTAGAAGCCTGACTTCTATGGACTCCAATTCTGTACTTACTTTGGATTTCTCAAGAGATAAGGATAGACTCCCTAAGAGTGTTATCCTTATCCATCCTGAAGTCTTTCTTCATCCTAGGACTCTTGTCCTTTATCTGTTTATCTCGGATTCCGATGTCTTCGGAGGTAACCTCGGCCTTGCCAAGATAACCTCGGCATAACTTTGAATTTCGCACAAAAGTTCTTGATGAGTTTGCTGTCAAACTGCGTTCCGTTGTCGGCAACTATGGCTCTTGGAATGCCAAATCTGGTGATGATGTTCTCCATATGAAGCTCTTGACGTCCACATCTCGGATTTTGGCAAGAGGTTCTACCCTCTATCCACTTCATGAAGTAATCTGTTGCTACCAGCAAGTATTTTCTCTGCCCAGTTGCCTGGGGAAGTTGTCCAACAAGATCCATGCCCCACTGGGTAAAATGTACCAAAGGTCGGATATCGATTCAGTCAAGAATGGCCGGTCGGTGTATCAAAGGTGCAAACCTTTGGCATTGTTCGCACTTCTTCACGTATGCTTCTGCATCTTTTTGCATGTAGGGCCACCAATACCCCTGGGTAATGGCCCTATGAGCTAGTGATCTGCCCCCAGCGTGGCTTCCACAAACTCCTTTATGAATTTCATATAAAAAATCTTCAACCTGCAAAGGGTGTACGCACCTTAAAATGGGTCCAGTGAAGGACCCTCTGTAGAGATGTCCGTCCGCAGTCAGACTGAATCTTGCCGACTTCAATCTGACTTTGTGTGCCTCATTGTGGTCTTCTGGCAGCTTTCCTTCTTTCAAGAATGCAACAATTGAATCCATCCAGCTTGGCCCCATGTCCACACATATTGCTTCCTGCTCTGTGTTCTGTGGTTTTATGCTCGGGCCTGACATATAGTCAATTATAATTGTCCTTGTTTTTCCAGTCTACATTGAACTTGCCAGGTTGGCCAACGCGTCGGCGTGGTTGTTATCATCTTGGCTTACTTGGAGTAGTCGGCAGTTCTGAAATAAGGCTGCCAATCTGATGACCACTTTTGGATATGCCGACATCCTTTTGTCTCTGGCTGCAAATTCTCCTATTGACTGGTTAACAATAAGCTGTGAATCACAAAAAACTATTACCTCATCTGCTTCTGCTGTTGCCGCCAGCTTTAGCCCTGCAATTAAGGCTTCGTATTCCGCTTCATTATTTGAGGCTTTGAACCCCAAACGGATGGACTATTCTATTATTTCTCCATCTGAAAATATCAGTAATACCCCTGCCCATGTTCCTTGCCGGTTTAAACTTCCATCAACAAACAATCTGAAGGAGTCGCCGATGTAGATGCTGCAGGGTCTGAGTTTTTCCTTCCTTTGCTCTTTTGCCTTTGGCTGAGATTCTCCTTGCTTACTGGGACAACGTTCGTCTCGGCTCAACGGAGCCTGATGTTTGATGTATTCTGGCGTGAAATCGGCCACGAAGTCGGCCAGAACTTGGCCCTTAATTGCTGTTCTCGGCTTGAACTCTGTGTCATCTCGCCTGTGGTTACCCATCTTGCTATTCTTCCTGTTAAGTCTCCTTGTTGTAACAAGGACTTTAGTGGGTGCTCTGTTAGGACCACAATCTTGTGCGCCTGAAAGTAATGGTTCAACTTCTTTGAAGCCATTACTAAGGCTAGCATTAATTTCTCTAGGGGTAGATACCTTATTTCTACGTTGGCCAAGGTCTTGCTTACATAGTAAACAGCCTTTTGTTCTCCTTTTTCTTCTCGGATTAACACCGCACTTACTGCGTGTTCTGAAATTGCTAGGTACAAAAATTTCTTCCCTAAGTCCGGTGTTGTCGAATTTGGAGCCGTAGTCAGATACTTATTTAGGTCGGCCAATGCGGTCTCACATTCCTCTGTCCAAAGGAAATCCGTGGCTTTCTTTACCAGGTTGAAGAAAGGTTTGCATTTGTCTGAGCTTCGGCTTATGAACCTGTTTAGGTCATGCGCCCTTCCCAGAAGCATCTCAGACTGCTTAGCCGATGTCGCTCAGAATCTAGGATGGCCTTAATCTGATCTGGGCTAGCCTCAATGCCCCTTCTTGTCACCAGGTACCCCAAGAACTTACCAGATCCAACTCCAAATGCGCACTTTGATGCGTTGAGTCGAAGCCGATATGTTTTGAGGATTTCAAAGACCTCTTTTAGGTCAGAAAGATGATCCTTAGACTCCTTGGTCTTTACGACCATGTCATCGATGTAGACTTCTACTGTTTGGCCAACCAAGTGTCTGAACATCTTGGTTACTAACATTTGGTAAGTAGCTCCTGCGTTTTTCAACCCAAAAGGCATTACTTTGTAACAATACAGGCCTTTTGGGGTGATGAATGCTGTCTTCTCCTCATCTGGGGGGTACATGGCTATCTGGTGGTACCCCCTATAAGCGTCCAAGAAGCTCATCCTTCCATGTCCAGATGTGGCGTCCACCAGCTGGTCGATCTTGGGCAGAGGAAAGCTATTTTTGAGACAGGCTTTGTTTAGGCTCGTAAAATCTACGTAGACCCTCAATTTACCATTTTTCTTCTTTACCACCACAGTGTTCGATAGCCATGTCGGATAATTGACTTCTTTGATGGCCCTGGCTTCCAAAAGTCTGTCTACTTCTTCCTCCATTGCTTCGACGTGCATTAACGTCGGTCTTCTGGTTCGTTGTATTACAGGTTTGGCCGACCTGTCGACGTTCAGTCTGTGACATGTGACCTCGGGGTCAATGCCAGACATTTCATAAGGTGTCCAGGCAAACACCTCTATGTTTGTTCTCAAAAAAGCTTACAGTTCTCTTTCTTCTTTTTCAGCTAAGCCTGAGCCGAGAAGAAAGAAGCGTTCTTCATCGCCCTCCTAGACGAGGATTTTCTTTAGTGTATCTTCACTTTTGTCGGCTGGCTCCTTGCCGACATCATCTAGGACCTCCATGTCCTCATCTTCAATCTCTGCCTTCCCTGGTTCTTGAATGTTGCAGGTAGTTTTCATTGCTGCCATGGAGCAATTTTTTGCCTGTAGTTGATCTCCTCTGACTTTTTCAATCCTATGCTCTGTTGGGAACCGCAGCAGTTGATGCAACGTTGAGAGAACTGCCCCCATTGCATGCAACCATGGCCTTCCCAATATAATGTTGTAAGGTGAAGGTGTGTCAACCACAATGAATTCTGTCATGATCTTCTTAGTGCCGGCTTGTACTTCCAAGCTTGTAGCACCCAGTGACCACGTCGGCGTTCCATTGAAGTCGACCATCAGGCCATTCGATTGCTCCATGTCGTCTGGGTGAAGGCCCAGTTCCTTGTAACATCTAACATACATAATGTCACAAGAGCTGCCTTGATCTATCAGGATGCGTTTCACTTGGCACTCCCCAACTTTGAGGGATACTACCAAGATATCATTATGTGGATGCTGGACCATCTCTAGGTCGGCTTCAGTGAAGGCTATCATCAGTCCTCGGCATTCTTCAGGCCGAGGTCTTTTCTGTCCGACCTGGTTCACGTGCTGCAGGTGTTTTACTCTTTGGGTTTCCCCCCGTATGTCGTTTTCGTTCACCTTTGAGTGAATTACATTAACCACCCTAGGTCCCCCTCCATGTGGTTGCTGTGCTGGGGGAGGCAGGGCTGCTGGTGCTTGAGGCAATCTTGCCTGTTCTTCTCTTGTCCTGGCTTCGTCGACAAGACCCCTAAGATGGCCTTGCCTTACTAAGTCCTCTAAGTGTGCTTTTAGGGCTCTACAGCCCTGAGTTGGGTGTCCTTCTTCATTGTGGTAAGCACAACGCCTACCAACGTTCTTTCCCATGTATTTCCCTGGGGCCTTTGCTGGTGCTCTGAAATAGGGTTGATTTCGGATTTGATCCGGGACTTTGTGGACCGGGATTCGGAACACGCCTCATTGCTTACCCCTTAATTCTATCTCCGTTTTGCTAAATCCGTTGTTACTTCGGCCTTGTTTCGGTGAGCCGTTCCCCTTTTCCTGCTTTACCTCCTTATTCCCCGATGTATCCTCCTCGGCTTTGGCATACTTCTCGATTCTTGCCATGAGATCCTCCATGCTTTTTGGTAATGTCTTTGCCAAAGATTTCTGCAATGAACAATCATCTTTCAGGCCGTTCTTGAAAGACACGACCGCCACTTCTTGGTTGCATTCGGGTATTCAATTGAACACCTCGTAGTATCTCTTTGCATAGGCCCTAAGGCCTTCATCCTTGCTGATCTTCAGAGCCATTAATGCGTCCATCCTCAATGGCTGCAGCTTGTTTGTCACGAACCTGGCCACGAACATCTCGGCCAGGCCTTCCCATGTCTTCATGCTTCCTTTGGCGCTTAGGAACCAATCGATGCAATCTCCCCAAAGGACGAGGGAACACTTTGCGAAAGCAACGGCTCGCTTCAATCAGATAATGCCATTGAGTTCAAGAATAATCCAACGTGGAAGTTAGGGTCCGACTTACCATCATATATTTGAAACCTCAAGATCTTGAATCTCTTCGGTGCCTCAAATTTGTCCAAATTTCACCGATAATCTGTCCTCGGCTTGTCGGGTGAGGTAACCTCGGCTTCAGCGTTCTGTTCCTTCCTCTTGAGGTAATTTCTCAAGTCTTCTTTACTCCTCCCCGGAGCTCGGCTATCTTTGGACTTTAGTCTTTTCGGCACACTACTTTCGGCCTCATGGTGGGCCCGTTTTGATCTTTCTCCATGGGTTGTGTCAAAGCAGAGTGCCTGCCCTTGGACATGCCGATGTTCTATGGGCTCCGGGTCCTGCGTGTGATACGTCCTTTGGGACTTCTCTTGTCTCGGCTCCTTTCGTCCGACTTTCCTGGAAGGTGGGTGAGAGTGCCTTCCGCTCCTGGTGTGTTGAGGTGCTTCGGGAATTGTTTTCCTTCCTCCCTTCTAGGTATTAATTGCTGGAATCGGCGTGTTCTGCAGTGGGTACGGTGGCTGCATGACATTGTTTTGCATCATGAAGTTGACGACCGACTGCAGGTCTGCCAATTTGTCTGCCAAATCTTTTACTTCCTCATCCCTCCGTAGGCACCTATCCCTCCATACCTGGAAGTTATCTTCGTTATAGTACTTGCTTTGGTCTGTCTTCTTTGAAGTGTCGCCCTCCTGGCCGACGTCTTTTCCTCCGTGCCCCTGGTTACGATTTTCTTCGTTGTGGTTGTCTCCTTCAATGTCAAGGTCGATAGGCTTGCCACTCCTCAATGAGCGTCGCCCCAACCTTTTTTTTTGTGCGCATCGCCATCTATTCGTCTTTCTTTCCCACAGACGGCGCCAAATTGTGTGAGTGATTTTCCGATCACACTGCCCACCTTAGTAATTCAGCTGTAGAACACAGGCAGAATAGATGGCACCCTGCTGTCCTGCATAGAAAGAGAAGGCTCCGGCGGTGGTTCTTCCACCCGGGGGCACTCCGACAATCAAGTCAGTATATCTCTCAAAGATAATCAAATACTCAACTCACTAGCTTGAGTATATCAAAACATACCTTAGACCCATGGGGGTGCCTCTCTTTTATAGTCAATATAATCCTAGTCCTACTAGAAGCCTGACTTCTATGGACTCCAATTCTGTACTTACTTTGGATTTCTCAAGAGATAAGGATAGACTTCCTAAGAGTGTTATCCTTATCCATCCTGAAGTCTTTCTTCATCCTAGGACTCTTGTCCTTTATCTGTTTATCTCAGATTCCGATGTCTTCGAAGGTAACATCGGCCTTGCCGAGATAACCTCGGCATAACTACCACGACACGTAGCACCTCGGCTGACACGTCGGCATCACCTTGCCACGTGTTGGTACTCAGAAAATATATCCCCACAGTTATGTGTCTACCGATGTCATCAAAGTTTTGATTGACATGTAAAGCACAAAAACATAGAAGGATATAAAAGCATCTCTAATGGTTTTATTTCTATGTTTAGTTTTATGTGTCTTTCCATTTGCACATATCAATCTTAATTTTTACTAGAGTGCTATGGATTTTTTATTTTTTATTTCTACTATTTTTTATAGGGAAAATGAAAATGGTTTTTGTGGAATATAGTTGGGAAGATGAATACTGTTTCAGGATAGATTTGTTGAGTTGGTAGATTTAGTTACGGCTAAACCTTGTTGCAAATTTGGTACAAGGTATAGCATTATTAAAATATAGCAAGCCTTTTACCTAGCCAATGGAGAAGAAAATTTGAACTCTGTATTATTTTTTGGTAATAACAACTCTAATTATATCAAGTTTTTTTTTTGAACAATAATTATATCAAGTTTGATTGCTAACTTGAGAGAATTCAAATCCTAACTATATCGTGTTAGTTACACAAACATATCATACAACATAAATTCGACTTATTACCATGCATGGCCGGTTGGATCGTAAAGTCAGCTAAGCTTGTACTTTAAGCCCCTAATTAAATTTGGGAAGACCCATTTTATTTATTTACTATATAATGTAATAGGTCTATGTAATTTGTTATTTATTATTTGGATAAAAATGTCCTTACAAAACAAAAAAAGACCAAACTCTATCTACCAAAAAAAATAAAATAAAATAAAAAAGAAAAAAAAAATGCAACATACAGTTAATGGGAGTGAAGAATTACATCATTTCCTTGAATTTAGAGATATTCCTATACTTGGATAACTACAAATAAAGTAATAATTTATACCCATTTCCAAGCCCTCTCTCTCGCCCTAAATATTATTCTCTATCTAGTAAAAGGAAAAAAAAACTCTCTCTCTCTCTCTCTCTCTCTCTCAACTATTCTTCAAGCTTTATTCACCTATTTGTAGTTGTATAATTACCTGTGCTATGCATAGGTATAAATAAATAATCAAAAATTAATTTTTAAAATTAAATGATAATCTAAAAAATTATCTATAATATTTACCAAAAATTATTTAGAATTAATTAAATTTTATTTATTTTTATCACAGTTACATATAAGAGAATTTTTATTTATTTATTATTATTATGTCATTAATTGTGTGTTTTTAGTTCTTAATAACAAATATATGTCATAATTTAAGTGGTAAAAATTAAAAAATAAATCACAAAAATTATATTTATGATAAAATATAAATATATTTCGTCTTATGAGTTTCGTAAATTTAATTTATCATATGATAGAAGTAATTACATTTGTCAATATAGTAATTTTTTCATGTTTTGTGAAGTCTAAAAATTATAATTTTTCTTATGTTATAAGTTTTACATAAATATGAATTATGATTCACTTGTGATATTAAAAATTTGGGCTTAACATTAGATTTACGTCAACTTGTCTTGTCTTGTTCTGTTCCCAACTTATATGAATCATTTGATTTATCTATTTATTAAATTAGTAAATAAATATTTGTAAATATTTTTTTTATAATAAAAATAAGAAATATGGACTTATTTTATGCATACTTATTAAAAAGTTTGAACTATAGTTTAAAAAAAAAACTATATATTTATGTTTAAAACAATTAAATGAATAGTTATATATATATATATATATATTTATGTATACAAAAATTATTTAAGATAAAACCATCATAAATTGTAGGTCATATTCTAATCCTAATAAATTTAAATTATATCATAGTTTATCGGTTCGTGACTGATATGAGCTAATTTGAGAGTTCTAATATTGGATTAAACACTAAAAAGTAGCCAAAAAAATTTAGTTGAAGTCGATTTTTTTTGCCAATAATTCTTGATTTATGCCTAGTTTTTAGAGAATCGTCTAGTTCATGTTCAATTCATGAGTTAGTAGACCTACCTATTTATTTAATTTTTAATTAGTAAATATATATTTTAAAAATTTTATAACAAAAATAGGAAATATGTACATATTTGTTTGGTATATTTATTAACAATTTCAAAATTAATTAAGAAATTATGTACTTATTCTTAAAAGAATAAATTACATTGGTAATCCCTATATTTCAACTCTTGTGTTATTTTTGTCATTGCAATTTTAATTTGCTTAATTTTGACCATAAATTTATAATTTTATCTCAATTTGGTTAAATTGTTATAATTGCTAGTGTTTATTTATTTATATTTTTATTTATTGAAAATACACACATGAGTAGTATCTTTTATACTTTTATAGAAAAAATTATAAACTTGTTCAACTCAATAAGTTAATTACAATCAACTCAATAACTATTTTCTTTCAAAAATCTTAACCGACATTATTAATTGGACCAAATTAATACAAAATCTAAAATTAGGGGTAAAAATCAAACTAATTAAAATTACAGAGATCAAATTAACACAAGAGACAAAATGCGGGGACTATCAATATAATTTATCCTTCTTAAAATACAAGAGACAAAATGCGGGGACTATCGATATAATTTACCCTTCTTAAAATACGTCTAATATTGATTGTATCAATATTAAGATATATTTATATTTGAAAAACTATTTAAGACCAGATCAAGTTAGAACCTGAATAAAAAAATTAATGGCTTATTAAAAATATTTAATAATTATAAATTCAAATTTGATGAATTTTTCATTTAAATTTTTTTATAGAATTAGGTTGTTTGATAATTTTAATTTATAGTTCCAATTTTTCCTTATATATTTTTTTTAAAATATTTTAAAATTATATATAATTATAATTTCTTTTGAAATTTCCTTTTCAATCTCAAATTAGTTATAACTTGAATTTGGTTAAAATTTATTTTTGACTTCTCATCTACAAAAACTAACAATAAAAATAAATTAATTTTTTGAACATTGTAAAAAGGTAAGTAAAGAAATATATTATCAATAATAATAATAACAAAACATATTTTTATTTATCACGTTATGTCTCACCACTGTATTGATAATAGACATTAATAATAAAATTTATTATGATAATACAACAATAATATATTAAATGATAAGGAACATGTGATCATAATAATTTTTGATAGTTATATAAAAGCACTCAAAATTATATATAAAAAATAATATATGATCCATATTCAATTTTTATATGGTAAAATTTACACTTAATCTCAACCACATATTAGTTTTCTAAATCAATTTATTATCCAAACTATCTACTATTCTTTTAATATTCACCTTTTCAAAATCCACCTAAACAATGCTTTGGCTGAGCTCATCATCACCCTTATTGTTGCTATGCTCACCACCTCCACTAACCATTATGCAATTCCGGTCTAGTTTTTTATTTTTATAAATATAAAAAGATAAAGTTGTGGAAATAAAAAGGTGCCGTTAGAGTTTTAAAAAGCTAAAAATGAAAAATAAACAAATGTGTGATTTTAGGTTTTCTTATTCCATGTGTGGGTGTTGAATTTTTTTTTTTTAAATCCATAAATTATGAAATATTGTTCATTATTTAAAATTTTTTTATTGATGGGCAAGTCAATTAAATATTTATGTAACGCCCCGAAAAATTGGGCAGGGTATATCTATTTATGCCACAAACCCACTTGATAGACAAACACATATATATACAGCTACCTATTCCATACATCTATTTCCATTTAATCTCAAATACCAAATACATATTGTTCCCATCTCAATGCCCCAATTCCAATCCCAAGCATGCATTTTACAATAAGTATAAAATGGAAGCCAAACAGATAATAAGTGCTCTATAGGCTTACAAATTTATCTAAGAACATTCTTGGTTACACAAAATGAAGTTTCAACTCAACGCAAATACAGCCCTGGGCTTACATTTAATAAATAACCATAAAACAAAAATGAAGCCTCAGCTTCGAGTCCTCCCAAGTTAGTGCCTTTGTGGAGTCATAGCACTTGTACCTGAAATGGTTTCCCTTATTGGGTGAGCTACAGCCCAGTAGAGATGCAGTACATAACATATGGACCATGACAAGACTAAAGAGGAGTATGCTCATGCCATGCTCATGATAAAACAGTTTATCTCTCTTTTTATAAAGCATGCAATGTTGAGATGCAACAATAGATATAAAACCATTTTCATTTTAAATCATATATGTTACATGAATACAGGCTCTGTGAATCTCTAGGTGAGTGTTTGCAAGTAGGCCCTAATGCACTACCACTGTCATTTTTACCAGTAAACTGGAAGACTCGATACCTAACCACGCGGTTCTATAACCCAGATTCACCAAGTATTTATCTTTTTGCAAACAGATACATTTCCAAACATTTCTCAAAAACAGATATATTTCCAATAAAATAAATGTAATGCAATGTCCAATGCAACAAATGAGGAATGTGGTTCCATTTACCTAAGTCTCATGCATTTCTACAACAATCATGGCTATTCTCCACCGATAGCCCAAAACAGATATTTATAAATAAATATTTAAACAATTAAATTCTAAAAATTCCGATAAATACAATCTATTCCACTTCTCATCAAATATGAACAATTATACTAGTTTTCATATCACAATTACGTCCGGTAACCACTCAAGGTCCATTTCTAACCATGTCAATTTTATTTCAACAGATACATTAAGTAAAATAATACCGTTAATGCCCAAGAAAACATCATTTTCTTTCCAAACTCATTCTCCAAGTATTATTCAACTATGGCATCCTATTTTGATCAAAAGCCCCAAAAGTTAAATATAATTCCTTTATTTTCTTTAAAAATGCTCTTTTAGTCGCAAACCGGTAAAAATTTCAAAACCGATCGAGTCAAAGTCCGTTTTTGTTCAAATTTAAAACATAGCTCTTTCATAACCTTACAAACATATTCCAAGTTTATACTTTCGCAATTTGGGCATCAACTCTTTATTTTTCTCAAAATTTCTCTGTTAAGCAAATAAATCACAAAATTTTCAAAAATTCTAATTAAATTATATACAACTCTAAGCTCCATATAATCAAGTAAAAGTGCATAAAAAAGTGTAGGAAAAATCCCTACCTCAAGCCAAGAAACTTTCAAATTTTTTTGCAACAGAAATTAAATTTGTTCGGAGCCAAACGACTCCTTTTCCGCCCTCTACGTTTTGATGCAAAGCACTAGGGGTCAAAAATGACTTAAACTAAATCAAACCCATGAAAAACCAACTTGGAACCCCTTTTTCTTCTTTCCTCACGGCAAGAACTCCCAAAAGTTGAAGAAAAAAAATCTAATAGGTTACTATTTATAGATATTTTCTTTTTTGTTGTTTTGTTTTTAACCAAACAAATATCTAACCATATATATATACACCTATATATATATATATCAATTAAAAATACATTTCAACATCTTTATTGACAAAAATAAATATAATATTTTCTCACCACAAAATATATTTCATTTAATGATAATCGTTTAATGATACACACCATAAATATTCACAACTCTTTTATGGAAATCAAACAATAATAATAAAACCACAACAATATTACATGGTTACTAACGGGTCACGATTCAATCAATTGGGTCCAAAATAAATGGAGTTTAATAGTTTAAAATAAATACCCAACTGAGATTAAAGTATAAATTCAAGTTGATT
Organism: Camellia lanceoleosa; assembly: GCA_025200525.1. Taxonomy (NCBI): domain Eukaryota; kingdom Viridiplantae; phylum Streptophyta; class Magnoliopsida; order Ericales; family Theaceae; genus Camellia; species Camellia lanceoleosa. The sequence goes on along the minus strand of CM045762.1, from coordinate 117,429,433 downwards.
CAACTCGTTACAGTTTTTAGTTTTTTTCAAATAAAACATTATAAAATTTTGTTGAAGAAATCTTAAAAACTGCCACATCATAAAGAACAATATAAGACTTCATAACTATATTATCAATTCACATATATTAAAAGAAATAATAACAACAATATAAAAAATACACAAATATCCACCCAAAACACAAAATAAATAAATAAATAAATAAATAAAAATTCAAATCAACTCCCAAAACAAAGATAGTTAACAGAGATATATTTATTATTAATTTAGTTGGAAAAAAATACATTGGAAAAAAAAAATACTAACACGAAAATATAAATTTACAACAAAAATAAAAATAAAAATGCAAACAAACAAATTTACTTAAAATAAGTTTGGACTATTGGCAAAGAGAGAATAATCATTGCATCATTACATTTGGGGAGGAGTTGGCCGAGCTAGAAAAAAGATCAAATATTAAGTATTTTGAAGAGAGAATTGTATTGAATTTTTAATTTGATCGGGTTTTTAAAATTTTAGATTTATATTATTTTTGAAAAAGGTGAGAGTGGGATGAAGGTGGCTTACCATATTATTTTGAATTTTGAAATTTAAAATCATAGATAATTTTTTTTTTTTAAGAGAGTGAGGGTGACTTATCATATTGTTTTGAATTTTTAAAATTCAAAATTGTAGATAATTAGAACTTTTTTTTTGTTTTCGGATTTTTGACTTAAGGAACTAACCAATAGATTTTTTTTATAATTTAAAAATTAACAAATTAACAAAATTAGTTTGGGAGTTTGGAACTTCTACAATCATTGTTCTTAAAAAGATCCTTTTCCTTATATATATATATATATGGATTTTGTCAAAGATGTTGATTTATCAACAAATTCACAAACTCATATATAATTAAGGTAAATTGTTTAGATTTTAATATTTTCTTTTAATTATATTTCTAATTTAAATAATTTTTTCTCATATTGAAAAAATTGTAGGAAATTTAATTATACATCTTATCAATACCTATCATTTATCACTGAATGTGGAAAATCAAATTCTATTGTTCTTTCCTCTTAATATTTTTAATTTGAAGTCCTTTTTTTTGGGGGGGTATTTTTATTATTGCTAGTGTTGTGCTCATTTTTTTGTGATCATTTTTAGAGAAAACAAATATGTCTAATAGAAAATAGGAATCCGGATATGAAAAACTAAAGAACAAAAAAAGAAAAAAAGAAAATCTTATTCAATCTAAAAACAGAGCTCTTAATAAATTCATTACAACTATATTATCAATTGAAAAAATTTGGTAACAAAACTCGAATATAAAGATTTAATTAATATTTTTCCATTTCAAAAAGTTAGAAAAATAAATTTTCAATAAAAATTTTATTAAAACAAATATGTCTAATAGCAAATATGAATCTGGATATGGAAAACTTAAGAAATAAAAATAAAAATAGAAAATCATATTCAATCTAAAAAAGGAGCTCTTGATAAATTCATTACAACTATATTATCAATTGAAAAGATTTGGTAGCAAAACTCAAATATAAAGATTTAATTAATATTTTTTGCATCTCAAAAAGTTAGAAAAAAAAAATTAAATAAAAATTTTATTAAAAAAATTTATTATTAGAAGGTTTCATTTTTAATTATTGCTTTAGGGCACAAATTATCTAGACCCTATTATTACGTTGTCTTGTAAAAATCTTAATTTTATTCATATTTGCCTCGTTTCTTTAGGCTGTGCAAGATTTTATCAATATTTAAGATCCAAACACAACTTCAAAATTATTGAATAGTGTAAATGAAGGGGCTAAATGTGAAATGGGTCAGGTCCAAGCCTTGAGCCGGCCCAATCCGACAAAGTCCGAATCCAAGTGGGTCAGATGAGTATATGGACAAACCAGTTGAGCCCAACTTCACCATCAACACCCACCCAAGTCTCAAGCACTTGGGCCCAACCCGCAATGGAAAGGCTAGCCCACCAGAGGCCGGGTCTGGGCCGAGTCATGAATCTGAACTGTGGGTATCAGATAATGGTTCAGGCCATCTCTATGAATGATCCTGAAAAAGGCCGAGCTAAGGCACATTAGTACTGAACTGAAGTACATGGGTACCGAGCCAGAGAAACCTCACAAGGAAACGTGGAAGTTGTGAGTGCAAGCATGTGCAGGTTGCCACCTCAGCTGGTCCCCCACACCTAGAATCACGGAAGTTGTTGAGCCAAAGGAATGTGGTTTGTTATCAGCATACCTACAATGAGAATATGCAATCAATGACAACTACCAAGTGGTCCCCCACCTGGAGTAATGCTGAAAGGACACCTGGCAACATTTACACTCCATGAACTCACCTTGAGAAGCAAGTAAGGAACACTATATATACAACATAGGCCCTGTTTGTCAAGTCAAGGCTTAATTTTTTAATTTTTTAATTTTTATTTTGTTTTGCTTTTGGTGTTAGTATGCTTTTATTATATAGCTTTTTATAAGAAAAGAAATTTTATTCTTTCTCGTGAGTGATGCGATATGCTTTGAGAATAGAAAAAAATCAAGTAAAGTTATTTATTATATAAGTTTTGGGCATGCATAAAAGCCTTTCCCCTCACCTCTACCAAACAGGGCCATAAACTTCACATTGAAGGTAACTGAACTATTCCAAGCAAAAACCACACTTACATACAAATCGAACCCTCTATACACTCCTTCTCCGATCGCTAATTCCCACATCGGAGGGGTTATCCGGCTAACCCCGGCCGGGCAGCTCTAACGGTGCTTCTCGTGGCAGGAACCCCGATCCCTGGATAGTCCAATCGAGTGCGGAGCCTCGATCCACTTTCATCTAGTGCGGAATCCGGTACGCACAATTGGTGCGGTGAATGTGAATCACTTTCATCTCTGAGCTCTGCATTCAGTTCCGGCAATGGGGATTGAGGACGTTCCGCCTTCAGTACATACTCCACAGACGGAGAAGACAAAGGACAAAGGTTTGGCACTTCCAACAGTTTTGGAGGAGCAAACTGGAAACAATAATCGAACCCCCGAATCCGTCGAGCATCGACTGCCCTTCGCCGGAGGTTCTTCTCATCATTTCCTTCTGGAAAAGGATTATAGAGATCGAATTATAGATTCCATGGGAATGGCGATACAGGAATTGAAAGCTCAACTTAAGAAGGTGTTGGGTGATCTGACGGAAAAGAGGACGGAAGCAGAGCCCTCTCGTTTGCAACGAAGGAGCTCGTCCAGAGAACTACGAGTGAAAAAATTCCCCAGGAATGACTCCGGGCAATGAAGCCAACTTATCCCAGCACAGAGTGAAGCAGCGAGTAGCCACACACGTGGGTCGCGCCGGAGGAGGGCCAAGAGGCAGAAGACGGATAGTCAACAAACTGAATACCTTCCTCAGGACCTTCGCACTTGGCTGATTGGCAATAGGCAGAACGAGCAACATCGAGATCATCTGGACCGTATTGTTCACCAGAGAGAACATCGAAGTTGGGATGTGCTCGTCTCTTCGCCATTCTCTCCGGAGATTGAGACCATGAGACCTCCAAAGAAGTTCACTCCACCAAAGTTCACTTCGTACGATGGGAAATCGGACCCTCTGACACATATCAGCCATTTTAGACAAATGATGTCCCTCTGGAGCCGAGATGAGGCACTGATGTGCAAAGTCTTCCCATCCAGCTTGGGAGAAACCGGACTTCGATGGTTCGATCGACTCCCCACTAGATCAATTCATGGCTGGAAGCAGCTCTCCGAAGAGTTCCTAGCCAAGTTCGTCTCCAATACTAAGATCCCAAAAGAGCCGGATACACTGTTCGGCCTCAAGAAAGAGCAAGAGGAAACGCTGCGCAGTTATACTAGGAGATACTGGGAAGAGTATAACGATCTGGAAGAAAATGTGTGCAGTGAGCAGATGGTCGTTATGTCCTTCAAACATGGTCTGCGCTTGGCCACAGCTTTGAAAGACTCGCGCCAGGATTGAGCAGTATGCTCGTCTCGAAGACGATCAGATCCCCATTGAGGTAGTGTCAGCAGAACAAGCAGCCCGGCAGAAGAAGAGATTGGATCGAGGAGAACACCGAGGGATTGCAGTGAATGAGGTGGATAAGTCCAAATCCCACGAAGCCGTTGTGACTGTGTTCAAAGAGCCAATCTATCGAATCCTGAAAAAGATCAAGAGAGAGCCCTTCTTTGTTTGGCCGCCGAAAATGTTGGGAGATCCAGCTCGGCGCAATCAGAAGCTCAGATGCACCTACCACCAAGACAGGGGACACATGACTCAGAACTGCAGGGCACTGAAGCAACACTTGGAAGACCTGGTGGCAGCTGGGCACCTAAGGGAATACATTGATCAGGATAAGGAAGTGGCCGAGCTGGGGAACCCACCTCCAGAAGCAAATATTGAGCATCCACCCTGGCTGATAATAAATGTGATCCATAGGACAGCGGCTCAGGAATCTGAGGAGGCACTGAAGGAAGAGATCGCTAAGGCTGCACAAATTCAAATGAATCATGTCAAGGAGCCAAGATCAAAAAGATGCGCACTGCATCTAAATCCCCTGCAATCAAGCTGTTTCATTTACTAGCAAAGATTTAGAAGGCATACAGCACCCACATACTGATGCATTGATTATAACTGTTGGGATTGAGAAACGATTTGATGTGAAACGAGTTCTAGTAGATTAGGGCAGTGCAGCAAACACACTGTATTATGATTTGTTCAGAAAGCTCGGCCTCTTCGAGCAGCATCTCACCCCAGCGGCAGCCCCGTTGGTCGGTTTCAATTCACAGCCGGAATGGCCGCTCGGCAGAATAGTATTGCCAGTCGTAGTGGGGACAAAAACCCTCCAGATAGAGTTCTTAGTTATTAATACACCATCCCCTTATAACGCCATACTTGGCCGCCCGTGGATTCATCGAATGGAAGCAGTCCCTTCAACCTATCACCAGCTCATCCGTTTCCCAACGGAACATGGAGTAGAGCAGATCTCAGGGGATCAGGTTGCGTCCAAACATTGCTTAATGGCAGCATTAAAGGCAAAGCAGCTCTGCAATCAGGTACAGACGGTAGAAGTGGCCGGACAGCCAGTCTTGGAAGATGTGGGGGGAACTCCAGAGGGAAAGATGGTAGAGGATTTGAAGAAAGTCTTGGTAAGAGAAAACGACCCAGAAAAATACTTCCTTATCGGTACCTCACTAAGCGCTGATGAGAAACTTCAACAGTTGAAACTGCTGAGGAAAAATATGGAGGTATGCGCATGGTCAGCGTATGATACTCCAGGGTTGGACCCAGAATTTGCTTGCCACAAGCTCAACATCAATCCTTCAGCTCGGCCCATCGTACAGAAAAGTCAGAGATCCTCAGTTGAGCACACCGAAGCAGTAATTGCCGAAGGCGAAAAACTCCTGGCCTCGGGAGCAATCAGAGAAGTTCAGTACCCGCAATGGCTGTCTAACACAATTGTAGTCAAGAAGAAGAACGGGAAATGGAGAGTTTGTGTTGATTTCACTTGCTTGAACAAAGCCTGCCCTAAAGATAGTTTTCCACTGCCTCACATTGATCAACTAGTAGACTCAACAGCAGGGCATGAACGCATGAGCTTTCTGGACGCTTATAGCGGTTATCGTCAAATACCACTGTTCGGTCCGGATCAAGAAAAGACAGCGTTTATCACTCCGAGAGAGACTTACTGCTACAGAGTAATGCTGTTCGACCTCAAGAACGCCGGGGCGATCTACCAGCGAATGATCACTCGGATGTTCAAAGACCAACTGGGGAAAACCATGGAAGCCTATATAGACGATATGGTAGTAAAAAGCAAGTTCGCTACAAACCACCTTACAGACTTGAGAGAAGTTTTTAGCAACTTGAAAAACCACCAGCTTCACCTCAATGCCTCGAAATGCGCCTTCGGGGTAGGAATAGGGAAGTTCTTGGGATACATGGTCACTCACAGAGGAATTGAAGCGAATCCGGATCAAATCAGGGCAATACAGGATCTCGAAGTGCCAACAAAGTCTAAGGAACTGCAGAAACTAGCCGGAATGGCGGCCGCATTGAATTGGTTTATTAGCAAATCCTCAGATCAGATGAAGCCTTTCTTCCAGCTCTTGAGGAAAAAGGCAGCATTTGAATGGAGTAGCGAATGTACCGAAGCACTGCAGAGTCTCAAAAGATACCTCAGTACACCCCCTTTACTGTCCACTCCAGAACCAGGAGAGGAGCTGTACCTCTATCTAGCAGTCTCAGATCACGCCGTGAGCGCAGTATTAATTCGAGAAGTTGACAAGGAACAGAGACCAGTATATTACGTTAGCAAGACTTTACTGGATGCCGAGACACGGTACCTACCACTGGAAAAGTTAGCTTACGCACTGCTTATCGCCTTAAGAAAGTTGCAACATTACTTCCAAGGGCAAACCATTAATGTCCTCACTAAATTCCTCGACCAGATTCACCGAGCCGATTTCTCGCCGAACAAAGAAATGGGTCAGAGAACTTGGTGAGTTTGACATTCGGTATCAACCCAGAACAGCAATCAAGGCTCAGGTCTTGGCGGATTTTGTCGCAGAATTTACTCCCATCTAGAGTACCGAACCGGGGAATCTGAGTTTGGCACAGGTGCCATGCGCCACCGAACAAGGAAAACCCAACGCTTCGGAAGCATGAAAACTCTTTATTGGAAACATCTGGCAACTCTACGTCGATGCTTCGTCCAATAACAGAGGCTTGGGGGCAGAAGTAGTTCTTATTTCTCCAGAAGGATTTATCTCGGGAACAAAGCTCTCGTTAGGCCGAAGGCTTCAAACAACGAGGCCGAGTATGTAGCGTTATTATCGGGCTTTATGAAGGCCGAACACTTCAAAGGTAATAGCTTCTTGTTTTCAGCGACTCACAACTAGTTGTAAACCAGCTTTCTGGGGTCTATGAAACTCGAGATGAAAGAATGGCTATGTACGCAAGCAAGGCCAGAGACCTACTCAGAAAATTTCAATCTATATGAGTGAAACGAATCAGTCGGGACAAAAATAGCCACGCAGATGCTCTGGCATGCCTCGGCTCATCAGTGGATACAAAGGACGCCAGAAGAGTTTGGGTTGAATTCGTACCAGAACCAAGTATTGCATCTCCAGTCCTCTGCAACAACTTAGAGCCGAGCTGGATGGATCCAATATTGGTCATTTCAACTGTAAACTTCCCGAAGACGTAAAGGAAGCCAACAAGATCGTGCATAAATCACCGACTCGATCTCACTGTCTGGGAAGCTTTACAGACGTTCCTACCTTGGCCCCTACCTCCTATGTGTGCATCCAAATCTTGTCGAGAATGTTCTCTACGAAATTCACGATGGGATTTGTGGATGCTGCGTTGGCGGAAGGTCACTGGCGCACCGAGCCCTAACTCACGGGTACTGGTGGCCACGAATGCAGCAAGATGCACAGTAGTACGTACAAAGGTGCGACAAATGTCAGAGGTTTGCTTCACTCATTCATCAGCCAGCCAAAACTCTCACTCCACTCACCAGCCCATGGCCCTTTGTGCAATGGGGCCTGGATATTGTTGGACCACTGGCGCGAGGCACTGGAAACAGGTGATTCTTCATTGCTGCAACCGACTACTTCACCAAGTGGGTTGAAGTTGAGGCACTGGCAAGCATCAAGGAGGCAGACACAAAGCGGTTTGTTTTGAGAAATGTGGTAGTGCGTTTCGACATTCCGCGGGTACTGATTGCGGACAACGGAACGCAGTTCGATGGTAAGATCTTTAGGAAATTTTGTGCAGACCTCAAAATCGAGTATAGGAACTCCTCTCCAGGGTATCCGCAGAGCAACGGTCAGGCAGAAGCGTCGAACAAAACCATCATCAACGGAGTGAAAAAGCGGCTTGAACATGCCAAAGGCAAATGGGTTGAGGAGTTACCTCACGTATTATGGGCCTATCGAACTACAGCATGACGCCCCACAGGAGAAACACCTTACTCTTTAACCTATGGAATGAAGGCCATCATCTCACTCGAAGTTGGTCTCCCAACCCTTCGATCTGAATTATTTGAAAGCTCCAATAATGAGGAAGCTATCGCGCAAGCACTAGATATGGCAGAGGGCCGAAGAGAGGCAGCGCTGATTAGACTGGAAGCATATCAGTAGCAGCTCATCAGAAGTTTCAATCAAAAAGTTTTCCCAAGGCAATTTATACCAGGAGAATTAGTTTTGAGGAAAGTCATGGATCACAAACAGGTGCCTGGTGAGGGCAAACTTGGGCCGAACTGGGAAGGTCCCTATAAAATCACAGTCGTAGTTGGAAATGGAGCTTACTACCTAGAGGATCTGAATGGCAAAGCAATACCTCGGCCCTGGAACGTAGCAAACCTCAAAAAATACTACCAATAGAATCATTCCCTAACTTCTCTATCAGGATGTAAAGGCACTTATTTGTTGACCAATGCAAATGTTTTCCCACTCCTCTCAGATTTATCCAATTCTTGTAATTAGCTTTGATGTTTATCAAACGGAATTAGCTTTGGTTCTTACCAAACGGAATTAGCTTTGGTCTTTACCAACCAGAATTAGCTTTGGTTCTTACCAAATGAAATTAGCTTTGGTCTTTACCAAACGGAATTAGCTTTGATGTTTATCAAACAGAATTAACTTTGGTTTTAACCTAAATGGCTCAGTTTTAGAACGATTGAACGGAATTTAAATTTGGTTAGCACTCAAACATGCTAAGTGGTATAGCTTGGTGGAAAAATGTTTGGCAACTAAATTGGAATTTAGCCAAGTGGAATTGCTTGGTGGAAACCGCACTAATGTATCTTAAGTAAAATATCTCTATTTAGCCAAATGGAATTGCTTGGTGGAAACTACACTGACATATCTTAAGCACACATCTTTGTACCTACAGAACTTCTTAAGTATCAGCGCAACAACACTTCAGTATTGATTCAAACAAGCAGAGTTAGAACAAACTCAACTGAGCTACGTCAAGAACAAACTTCTAGCATCACTTTTACTCACCCAAATTGGCAAACAATTGTTTTTTTTTTTAAAAAAAAACCTACCTGGACCTGAGTAAGACATCTCTCTTTGCATTTCTCTCATTCAAATACACTTGAACCATCAAAGTTGAAACAGACTCAAGCAGTTCTATACAAGGGACAACTCTTCAGTACCGATCTTACTTAGCTTCAGGTTGGGGCAAACAATTGTTTTCTTTCAAAACCAACCTGGACCTAAGTAAGACCCACTTACGAACTCAAAGCACTGCCATACCACATATCCGTTAGCCACGCCGATCACTAGTTCGGCCCCGAGGTCCCAACAAAGGTTTCGGACGGGCAAATAGTTCAAGGTTACACACCGAGCATCGGCCCGCCCCAAGGTCCCAACAAATACGGCCAGGGCAAGTAGTAGAAATGAGACAGAGCATCTATTTAAGGATCAGATAGTCGCATCGAGCACCTATTCGCCCAAGGTCCCAACAGAGCTTTCCGGGCAAGCAAAGATAGAATACATTCAGACATAAAAGCCAAACAACATCAAATTGCAAGTTCAAAGAGAAAACTATATCATTCAGCAAAGGGCACAAAAGGCCTCACAACCAGCAGCAAAATAAACAAAAAAAAAAAAAGGAAAAATTGTCTTCACCAAAACAGAAAAGCAAAAAGTTCAAATCCTTTCAACATCAATTTTCATCAACAGTGGGCAACTCAGGAGCAACATCAGCAATTTTGTCCAGGCCATCTGCAGGAGGAAAAGTAAAGGAAGCTCCAACTTCCTGAGAAGTGAGCCACCTTAACCACTTCTCCCGTGGCTTCGGTCTCTAGGGTTTCAACCCCTTCAACGTCCACCGTTTCAGCGGCAACATTCATGCTCTGGGTCTTGCTTACAGAATCATCTTCTGGGGAAACATCGTCTGGCAGAACAGCAGGGGTAGGGGTAGTCTTCAAACCCAAGGATTTCGAAGGAACAGGGACATCATGATATAGGGAAGAGCCTTCAGGAACCATCGCAGCGGCTAAGGCACTCGTCCAGCCCTTTACAAAGAGCTTGTCTCGCAGCACTAGAACTCCTCCTTGTACGCTGCCCTAGCTTCATCCCAGCCTTGTTGCCAGTGCTTGGCCTCCAGTGCAGTACGCTCGGCAGCCATCACAGCAATAACGGCCTCCAGTTCGGCCACCTTCCCCTCGAGTTGAGCCTGTGTCCCAATGGCAGCCTCCTTCGATTGTTCAGCAGAAGCGACAATCTTGTTCAAACGAAAGGCTTCCCTCTCAGCGGTTCAGCGTCCTTCATTCTCTGACTCCAAGTTTACCGTTAGTCTCTCTACGTTCATTGCAGCCTCCAGCACGGTCCTTTCCAGCTCTTCAGCACGGGTAATGGACAGGTGCATTCTCTGGATACACTGCAAAGGACGACAAAGAACTTAGAAAAAAAAGGAAGACAGCAACGCAACAGTGAAGTTAAGCAAAGCGAAGAAAACACTTACAGTAGTCATCATTTGAAGGGTCCCCTTCAAGATAGGAATGTCACGAGGCCTATTATGGTCGGCCATATCAACAGGCATCAACAAAAACTTGGTCAAATTAAAGGCAAAATCTTGTGAAGCGACAACTGAATCAGAAGTGGAAATGGGCCTGCCCTCATACGATATTGGCGGCTCCCATTTCTCAAAAACATCATCCTCAGCAGGATCTTGAGAAGCTTTCCCCACCACTGCTTTGCCAGTTTCCATTCTCCTCTTTTTTGCTCGTGCAGCGACTGAAGCTGAGGGCTCGGCAGCAGTCACAGGGGTCCCAGAAGCTCCAACTTCCATCTTTACCTCCATGAGGCTCTTCACTTCGGTCTTCTCCAGAGGGGTTTGCAAAGCGCCAGAGGCTCCGAAGGCCTCGGCCTCTAAATCCACCAACACCCTTCTCTTTGCCACAGACCCGCTCCCTGCGAAACTGGGGGCAGGGGAGGGCGCTCTCTCAGAAAGTGCATCTTGACTCTTGCGACGTCTCGAGACCAGAGGGGTAAGAGACGTGTCAGTCTCGGTATCAGAGTCCAGAAGGGCAGCAGCGAGCCTCGCCTTCTTTGGAATAACAGAACGGTAAGTTGACTGATAGTCCAATAACTCAGGCACAGATCTCTTTTTATACCTCAAGGCAGCCTTGATGGCTTCAGCATTCTCTCGATTCGGCCTCCGTTGGAAACGGGAGGACTCTGCAAAAAGAAAGCAACCCATCAAAGCAATATTCAAAATAGAGAAAGAAACACCAAAGGCATTAAAAGGAGAGGCCCGGACCTGGGTAGTCGTCTTTCTGTGGCATCCGTTCAGACTGAAACTCGGTTTCGGCGGAGAACTCCTAATTTCCACCAACTTGTAGGAAATCGTCATTGTGTTTATCCGAATCAGGTAATCCGGTAACTAAGTGACAATCAGCCGAGCGAACACGCAGGTAGTATGTACTATGGTCTTTGTTATGAGAAAGGGTGTAGCATCCCAAGATATCCCATATGTCAAGGTTCAGGCCCAGTCATCTATTGAGGGCAGATACGCCGCAAACAACACGGAAAAGGTTCACAGATACTTGCATTGGGGTTAACTGGACTTGATGCAGAAAACGGCGCACTAATGGGTCAAGAGGAAACCGAACCCCTCCCTCGACTATCGCCGCGATGGGAAAGGCAATAGTGTTCCTCGTACCCATACGTTTGGCGTCTACTTTCGCCAGTGAAAGGGTAACGTCATGAGGAATATTGTAATCCAGAAGGAACATAGCCCTGGCCTCGGGGTTATCAACCAAGGAACGGAACTTCCCCATTTGACCAATCCAGTGGGACATAAGTAGGATTCAGATAAGAGGATATGGGACACGGATAGCAAGTGGGCCAGAAGAGATGATTAAAACAGAAAGGGGAAAGAGAAGAAGAGTCATGAGATGACTTACAAAAATCACAACGGTGATAGCAAAGCAGGATCAGCGGCGAAGAAGCCCAAGCGGAGCACCAGCGAGATCGGTCCAGAGGAATGGGAAGAAGCTCTTTCTTTCTCTTTGGAACTCACTAGAGGAATGAGAAGATTAAATTAAAGGATTTGAATTGATAGCTTGAGCATTTATTACACCAGTCGGCGCGTAGGCACACGAATCACGACCTTCGGTATGGAGTCAATGCATTATCTTTGCACACCTATCACACGTCGCCACGTGTCATGTGAAAGGACGCATGCAGGAATTGTGTGTCAGGATTGAACCGTCACCAAGGCCGAACTGGGGGAGAACCAAAACGACGCGACGCTTGGAAGGCAGAACAATAGCTCCCCCCAAGGGGAACCTTAGCGCGAGCTAGGGGGCAAATGAAGGGGCTAAATGTGAAATGGGTCAGGTCCAAGCCTTGGGCCGGCCCAATCCGACAAAGTCTGAATCCAAGTGGGTCAGATGAGTATATGGACAAACCAGTTGAGCCCAACTTCACGATCAACAGTCCACCCAAGTCCTCAAGCACTTGGGCTCAACCCGCAGTGGAAAGGCTAGCCCAGCCGTAGTGCTGGTCTGGGCTGAGCTGCGGAACGGAACCTGTGGGCCGAACAGATAATGGTCTAGGCCATCTCTATGAATGATCCTTAAAAAGGCCGAGCTGAGGCACATCAGTACCGAACTGAAGTACATGGGTACCGAGTTGGAGAAACCTCACAAGGAAACGTGGAAGCTGTGAGTGCAAGCATGTGCAGGTTGCCACCTCAGCTGGTCCCCTACACCTAGAATCACGGAAGTTGTTGAGCCAAAGGAATGTGGTTTGTTATCAGCATACCTACAATGAGAATATGCAATCAATGACAACTACCAAGTGGTCCCCCACCTGGAGCAATGCTGAAAGGACACCTAGCAGCATTTACACTCCATGAACTCACCTTGAGAAGCAAGTAAGGAACACTATATATACAACATAAACTTCACATTGAAGGTAACTGAACTATTCCAAGCAAAAACCACACTTACATACAAATCGAACCCTCTATACACTCCTTCTCCGATCGCTAATTCCCACACCGGAGGGGTTATCCGGTCAACCCCAGCCGGGCAGCTCTAATAGTGCTTCTCGTGGCAGGAACCCCGGTCCCTAGATAGTCCAACCGAGTGCGGAGCCCCGATCCACTTTCATCTAGTGCGGAATCCGGTACGCACAATTGGTGCGGTGAACGTGGATCACTTTCATCTCTGAGCTCGCGATTCGGCCCTGAATGGGGATTGAGGACGTTCCGCCTTCAGCACATACTCCACAGACGGAGAAGACAAATGACAAAGGTTTGGCACTCCCAACAGTTCTGGAGGAGCAAACTGGAAACAATAATCGAACCCCCGAATCCATCGAGCATCGACTGCCCTTCGCCGGAGGTTCTTCTCATCATTTCCTTCTGGAAAAGGATTATAGAGATTGAATTATAGATTCCATGGGAATGGGGATACAGGAATTGAAAGCTCAACTTAAGAAGGTGTTGGGTGATCCGACGGAAAAGAGGACGAAAGCATTACTCATAAGAAAATACTATAGAAATAACAATAATGATAGAGAGCTCTAATTTTGGAACTCTAAAGAGAGCTCTAATGATGTGGCAAGAGAAACAGAAAAAAAAACAAAAACAAAAACATAGGCACACACATCACATCACATGTAGGGTCCACTCCTTGCAACATCACTAGAACTTTTTTTAAAGTTCCAAAATTAGAGCTCTAAATCTTTATTCTAGAAATAAATAGTCATCATAGCATTATTCATTATGTATTGATCGTTAATATAGTGTGAATGATTGTGATATTATGAGAGGACTTTATACTGTTGGATCGAACAGACAAGAAAACACATACACTTAAGGAGACAAAACTTGTCACATAATCAATCATATAAAACAACAAAACAATTTGAATAAAACTACATCTTTTATGATGAGTTCTACTGTTACACTCCGGATTTACAAAATCTGACCGACGAGAATAATCATCAATAACAAAAGAAAAGACAATAATAACCATAATAAAAACTCTCTCTTATATGTATGTATGTATATATATATATATCAATGTCGTTTATTACATGAGATTTACCAATTACATACATCTTACATTCAACATTAGTAAATATATAGTATGTAATTCAAAAGCAACTAATATTATATGTAATTAAAGTGCCCTTAGGCTTACATCAAATAAAATTGTGCAACCCTTACAAAAAATGACACGTGGCCTAAATAGATGGCTCGGGATCTACAAATCAAAAGAGCTCTCTCTCAGTTCAAGCACATATCCAATGCCTCGCCTCATGGTCGAGGCACGCCATCAACATCTGAAAAAGATTTCAGCTACGTAGGATGAACATATAGTTCAGTAGGGTAAATCTCACAAGATAATATGTTTCTACAAACGTAAATGATCATGATGCTACATATGTATAATATGCTCAAAACATTTTCCTTATATCAATATTTCTCATTATCGCTATTAATGACTCCTGAGTCCTCTCAAGTACATGTATCTGCTAGTGGTCATTGTTAAGCACCACCTAATCTACTACACTATCTGAAGCTACACTCTACCAGTGGCCATCGCTAAGAGTCACATAAACACAGCCCAATTTACCGATTGCTAACCAGAAAGACCTTGACACCTTTATTGTATAGTTTTTTAGTTTTTCACCATGAACTATCAAGCCAAATTAATACTAATCTCAACTATACATGACCCGAAATCACCACTAATCTTTCAATTAAAAGCATGATGTTTTAATGAAACTAATGCAACGATGTAATATTCAATTATCGTAAAACATGCTTTGTGCACCTCCATTCAACAAGGAATTTTCATTCTCATTCAACAAGGAGTTTTCATTCTCGTAAAACCAACAATTCAATAATATAATGAAAGAAATTATCACTTCCAAACACCCGATAATTGTAACGCCCCGAAAATTTATAACATTATATAAGTACATCAACCAACATTCATTATAAGAAAAGGTATGATTCTTCAACCTTTACATCATAGATCATTAAGGTTTGTACAAAAGAATCACACATGCGCATTATACATTCAATGATATCAAATACATGAATCTATAACATGTAGAACATCAAATTCAAAAGAAAATAAAATGCCCTCAAGGGCTTACAAATTCCAATGCTTAAGCTCGGTTACACAAAAATTGTCTCTCGGACCCAAACAGTTATAGCCCTGGGCTAACAAAAATATACCACAACAAAAATAAGAGCCCTATGCTCCCAACACAGACGTCCACGCCCTAACTTGGCGGGATCATCACGCATTTTCCTGAACCAAAATCCCATAAAGGTGAGCATAAAGCCCAGTACGACATTCTTAACAAAGTATATACATTTTATACAAGCTTCATAAGTGAAATGCACATGTCATGCTATGCTTTTTGAAAGAAAATCACATTTTCATCCCTTTGGAAATCATCATGCTCATTAGTAACTTAAAATCTCAACAATTTAGAAATTTTCAATTTAGTTCAAGGGGCGATAAATACAATTCAGGTAATCCCTAGGTTAGTGTCTGCAAGTAGGCATAACTAGCACTACCCAATCCCCACTTCACCGATAGGTAACCAGAAGGCACGTGGTATCTCCTCCGCGTGTGTTTTCGATCTTTCACTCAGAACACTCAGGCCAACTTAATGAATTTCATCTACACCTCCTATCTAGACTTACCAACGTATTTATCCAAAACATTTTAATAATTCTCGTTTCACAATATTTCTTTCTCAATGCAAAATTCCAATTCCCAATTCAATATTTATAACAAGCAAGGTGTTGAAGTGCCAATGCAACAATTATCCATGCAATGCAATAATCAACCATGCAGTGTAGTAATCATCCATGCGATATAACATCCTACCACTTACAAAACTTCCACACAAATGTTCCATTTGTGATCACAATTTCCACTTCCCTTTCCATTACATTTCAACACATATCACATATAAATTTTACATCTAACCAAGTGTAGCAACATTTCCACATCCAATGTGTTCTCAACATTTTGTCATTTCATGACTATATACTTGTTCACTTAAACAATAATTTCAAAAAAATAATTTTTCACTAATTCTCATGTACCAAGAAAATTTGTCATTTTGAATCCAATAATAAGAAATTTTCACTTATTCACTTATTTGGCACAAGAAAACCCATAGATGCTCAACATCTTCCAAAACTCCCAAATTTCTAGGTTTTTCATTAAAACTTGACATTTCCTCATCTCTTGGTAAAATCTCGCCAAAAACATCTTTCTTAAATCAATGTGATTCAAACCCTCAAGAAAATCATTTTAAGAATACAAGAGATAAACCCATTTTCAAACCACCAAATTTCTTGAGCCAAAAACCAAATTTTTAATGCCACCCAAGAGGAAATCTCGAAATTAACATAAACTCACAAATATATATATATATATAACTCTAAGAAAATCCCTACCTCAAGCTTTGGAGAGGAAGAGAGAAGAAACCCTCAAATTTGATGGTGTTGAAATCCAATCTCCACCGCACAAAACGAAGTCCTCGGAGAGTTTTCCAACTTTAATCAAGGAACTTGGGTCAAAATGTTTATGGATTTGGAGAAATCAAAGATCTAGTGAGGTTTGATGTAGAAAATGTAGAGAGAATGAGGAGAAAAGGGTTTTTAGAGAGATAGAGAGATGTATAAAATGATATACACTCAGCCCAAGAAAAGAAGAAAAATAGATTTTTTGGAGTCTACAGATTCCCCTACGTGTGGAGCGTACCTTCCGTACGTGCGACTCTCACCCCTGCACGTGCGGCCATGTCCTGCACTTCCAACCCCAGGTGCATATAATGCAGTGTAAACCTTGGCAGCCCCTCAGTTTCCTGCACGTGTGGCCTAACTTCCCATACGTGCGGCCATGGCCTCCAGACTTATGCTCTACCCTCAGTCCAAAAAATTTTCTAGTTCAAATGAAAGACTCCTAGATTCAACTTCAAGCCTCTCGAAACAAGCGAAACTCAGAATTGAAATTAATTGGGATGAAAATTTTTAGAGAGAGATTTCAAAAGTGATGAACCCAACAGTTGACAAGATCTCAAGTTAAACCCCGACACTCTAACATGATGAACCCCGACACGCACAAAAGAAAAGTAAGACGGTTTATGTACCCGGTCATCATAATAATGAAAATTGGAATATGCTATTTTATGCATTTCTTAGCAGAAAAATCAGATTTAAGTTTTAATCCCAACCTTCACCCTTTTTAGCCAAATTATTTTGGACCGCTAAAATATATTTTATCATTTTATTAATTTGTAGTATTTTATAATTTTATATGATTTTATGTGTTTGTACATATTTTGAATGTTTGTACATAAATTGGTATAAGTTATACATTTTAGATATTTTATATATTATATTATATATGCCATAAAATAAATAAAATAAAATAAAAAATTGATAGGTTGCCAACATCCAACAACTAAGCATATATATATTATATAATATTTAAATTATTATGTTATTATATGTTTTGTTTGGTTTTGAAGGAATTGCCTATAAAAGGCAATCAAGGGTGCAAAGCTGGGGGTTGGGAAATCAAGAAAGGAAAAACTAGGAAGAGAAGAAGAAGAAAAATAAAAGAAAGAGGAGGAAAAGAAATTATTTTCAAAAATTGTGAGGGAAGTAAATTGATTTTCAAAAATTAAATTTTTTTTAATCAATCTTTCTATCCACTGACATATATTACCCACAACTTTATTAAAGCTAAAATTTGAAATTTCTTGTTGAGATTCCAAAGCATGCACCAATCGTAAGGTTGCAAAGAAGAAAGTTTGATAATAAGAAAATTCACCCTTTCCTCCAAAGGTGAATTTTTGTAATCTTCTCATTTATTTTCTTATATTTTCTTTACTGTTTTAAATATGTGATATTTAGGTTGTAAAAGTGAAAGGCTGAACCTTTGTTCCTTAGATTTCCTTTTGCAGAATATGTGATGTAAATATGTGGTATAAATATGTGATTGAAGCTATAAAGGCTTCCACATTAAAAGTGTTAAATATTCTCTTCTTGATTAATTTTGAACATGGAATTGGATTTCACATCTATATTCTATGAGTAAGAGGACGATTTTGTAACTACTTTTGATGAGTTATATGTATTCCCCCCACTCCCCTTTCTTTCTTATTTTCTTAGAAGTACTATAGAGCTTTCGCAAACTTTGTAAGACTTCCCCTTTGAAATGGTGGCAATCCACTCTCTCCAATTAGTAAGTATGGATTTGGGTATTAACTTGCCCTTTTTCACAGAGAGATCATGTAGTTTCCCATCAATTTCTTAGGCTTGAATTTCTTTTTGTTTTAATCCATTTATTTTTTGAATTTATAGCAAAATATCTTTTGTACATATCTGTTTACCATTGTTGGGGGTTGTAACCCATCTACCAATTCCTTAAGTGTTTTCTATGGATGAGAGATGTGGAATGGATGAACACCCCTTGGAAAGTGTCCTTGGCATCTGTTTTGGAAACTTTGCACTAACCCCAATTCTGCCCGAAAGAAGACTTCGGCCAGTCCATTTTCTATTTCGGGCGGTCATTGTTATGCATAGCTGGCTAACTTCTTCAACAACAGAGTAGACAGCTTCTGAAGGGTGGTCTCTTGGGTGATTCTGGAACTGCTGGGTGATTTATTTTAATTGATTAGTATGATTTGTTAGATTGAGTAGTAATTTGGCTGAATCTATTCATTATTGTAAGAACTCCTCCGACTCCACTTTTTATTTATTTATTTATTATTATTCATTCAATTGTTGTAATAGCTCTCTCTCTCTCCCTCTCCCGTACCCCATTCTTATTCATTTGAATTATTGTAATAACTTCTAACCCCACATTTTTTTATCCCTTTTATTTCTATACTTTCCATATCTGTTGATGAGCATCATTTTTTATTTATTTATCATATTTATGACTTACATCCATTTTCCATGCATTAAGATTCGGCTAATTTGTATCTGTGGGTTTTATCAATTCTTATGTGCCTTTGTGCGCTAATTCATGCGTTGAGATGATTCATGTATCAAATGTTAGTAGCTGGATCTTTAGTTGCATTTTGTGTATTGATTATATTAGTATTTTGCATATAGGATCATGCATATTATACTAACTTTGTTTCATCTTCATAGTCGGATGTGAGTAAATACTAGGTGAGCATTTATAGCTTTCACATCCTGCCTGTGAATGATTTTTCTTACTATGTCAAAAGCATCTTACCATGCCACTATTTTCTTAGTTCATATATCTCTACGGTTGCTAGTGGATGGAGGTTGTGTCGTTTAACTTGGAATAATGTTGATTCTTATGCCCATGGGCTTAGTTTCATTTGAGTTGTACATATCTCAAAACTCTTTCAAAATGCATAAATCAAAACATACCAAAATAAATGACACAGTTTATACTTGATTGCTTCACATAGTAATGCTAGCATTATTAACAATCAGAACATGAGCATATAATGTTTATAAAACTCATATCATGGTTTAGTAGAGGCTGATCTTTTGATCGGGTAAGCGGGGTACTCAATTCATGACCTTCCCCCCTCATACCTAAAGTTCCGAACCGAGGCATCTTTGGTTATGACGAACAGTGGCCTTTGGTACGAGTCATGGATTTCATAATTTTCTCAAAAGATTAGGTGGTGACTCTAAGATATGGTGACATAGTCCATTTCTAGCATATTTTGCAATAAATGGATTTTCTAAAAAAGTTGCTGGATTTGGACTCTCATTTTCTATTTCACATTGCACTAGTGATATCAGATCAGGAGATTGGGAGTCTAAACTATTGGGTGTGCTTGGTAACCCCAAAAGCATCCCACAACCTACTTGTTCCAAGTGTAAACAGTCAGGCCATGTCATGCGTCATTCTCTTCAATGTCGAGTCTCACATCAGTGGGGGATGGTGGCTTTTGTGTTTTGCTATTATAGTATTTTGTTATTCTGGACAGGGTGCCCACTTTTGTTGTGTATGTATATCAGTTTGTTTATCTCAACAAATTTGGACACATAATTAATTATGAATTTCCTTGACTCAAAAAGTTGTCATTGAAATTTATAGTCCTAGTCTTGTTGTGGATGTGTTGGTTGTTTCATGAGTTGAACAAGTGATGATTTGCGAATTTTCTTTTGATTTAGGATTTGTTTGTTGGATTTAGAAGTTCATGTGTCAGAGTGACTTGATTTTGATGTATTTTGAGAATTGAGTCGTGTTATTTGAATTCAGGTGGTTTGAGGTATCATGATCTGTTGGGTTTTTTTATAGGAGTGGTGAGGATTTCTTGGTTAGTGTTGGGACCATTCTTTGGTGAGGGGGTGATGTTTGTGTCCTTAGGTAATGAGAGCAATGCTTGTACTAACTAGTTGATATGTTCGGGTTGGTATGAGTAAGGGGCTTGTTGTTGACCCTATCAGTCTTTTGCGAGCGTTGTGAATTGTTTAATTGCCACATAGGTATGGATATTATTGTGGGTTGACTTGGGAATGGGAGTCGTGTGATTGAGTTTCAAAAGGGGCAAATATTCAGAGAGAGAGGCCTTGATGTGAGTAGTCTTGAGGAGTCCGATGCGGACTCAAGGGATGTGTGGGAGTGTGGGTTGAACTTTATATTTGGGTGAACGGTGTTGGGTAGATATTAGTGTGTAGTGCTAAGTATAGAGAGTTCGTTGAGTTGGATGGTTGGTGTCGGGATTTGGTCAGCAAGGAGTTGCAAGGTTAAGGAATACTTTGAATTACACTTGAGAAAGCATATAATTTTGCTAGTGTGAGTGTGATGCTTCGTGTAAGCTTGTGTGAAAATTCTTGAGTTTGAGATAATAGAGTATAATCTTGATGTTGTGATCATAATTGTGTAATATAAAAAAAAAATTGGTAAGTTGTGATAATAATTGTTATGGGATGAAATTCCCAAAATTTATAAAATGTGCATTATTGTTTTGTTAACATGGTAATTATTATTGCAAATTGTTGTAATGTTGAGAGAGGATTTTGGAATGGAATTTCCAAAATGTTGTGGCCTTTGATGGCATTGCCAAATTGAAAATGCTATTGTTGTAATCACACTTGATTGTGAAAAGAAATTAGTGAGGAAATAATGTGGTTATCTACATAGTATGAGTGCTATTTGACCATTTTCGGAAGAACCTTTTCAAACTTTGAAGTTACATGAAACTTGGAAAACACTTTAAAATTGTACTTGGAGTGAGTTTGGGCATCCTTTGATAAGTTTTATATACAAGAAAAGTGTGTTCAAGAAAGATGAGGATTTTTATTTTTTTAACAACACAAGACATGTAAATAGTCCTTTAATGTTGCATGGAAGTATTGTGTAATGATTTGGAATCAGATTACTGGCAATGTAGTTGTGTATCTTGTGCTTGATCGATTAACATTGCTATAATTGTTGTGCCATAGGTCCATTCTTGTGAGTCGAGTTTTATTTGCAAGTCCTCTTCTTTTTCGTGAGAGGCAATTGAGAGATTCTTGATGTGACTATAGGTCCATCATTGGATTTTAGGGTGTTGGACAGTTAGAAGGTATTTAGTGTTTGTAAATGGCTGAGAAGTGTGTGATGTACTTGGGTGTACGAGTGGAAACCATTTTTTTGAATTCTAGTCTCATAGACCCATGAGTTCTTATGGGTCGTAGAGGCACTTGTGACCACATCTGTAGACCCTTGCAACTCTGAATTTCAAAATGGTCTGAGATACTACAAACATTGATTCGCAGCTCCAGCGGCTTGTTCGAGAAAGTAGAGATTTTGCAAGCTTTTATTCACTGCTAGAGCTCAACTTTGACTGCTCGAGTGGTCAGTTCAAATTCAACACATTTTAGTTGTTCTTCTAGTCAAATTTGTGGGCCCAAAATTCACTTTTTGCTCCTCTACTATGTAGACTCATTCTCTCCCTCTTTATTCACTTTCTCTTTCCCTCCTTCTTTGTGCACCTTTTCTCCTTCTTCTTTCTAGAAAACAAACCCAGATCACACAAATCTTTTAATCCAACAAAAGGTGGATTCTGGAGTGGCTCATCGTCAAGACAATTCCGAGGTGAAGACGGGGTTGGAAGAGGCACATAGGGATTGGTTCAATTCGGGTGTGGATTCGCTAGGTAATTGAGAGTATACCTGTGTAATTCCTTTATATCTTTTTAGTGGATTGTGTTGTGGCTTTTGCCCGTGGTTTTTTTATCACAATTGGAGGTGTCCAATTGTGGTTTTTCCACGTAAAATCGTTGTGTCGATTTGTCTTGATTGTTTGATTGGTATTGTTATATATTGCTTAAAATTGATACATAATCACAAATCAACATCTAGGGGATTTCTAGATTTTTCAATTACAATAAAAAAAAGTCCTAATTTTGTTTATTTAATAATGTTGAGAAATAAGATTAGTTGAAAATCTCATGGTTTTTGAACCATATTATTTATTGCGAAAAGAATTGTGATATGTGAAGAGAAATAAGAAATGGGTATTTTGAAATTTGTTCAAATTGTAGTTATAATGATTAGAAAGAAATGGATTAAGTTATGAAATTAACATGGTGGTGGTTAATGTTTATGTAAGTTGAGTAAATAAATAATTGTCATTAGATTGATTATGTTGCAATTGTGGATGATGGGGAATAAATGTGATCAAGTGTAGAATTTGTGCTATGTGATAATGTGTTGATGGAAAACTTAGACATTGAGATAATATAGGAGTTGTGGGAACTTAATGAGATTTTCATTTGTTGCAATTCGTGAGAGTGTACTCCATATTGTTTAATGTTTTGTTCTTGACCATCAATGAAGGATGGTGTCGATTGTTGTTGAATAGGTTATAGGTATCCCATGTTGTTGATTTATTTTGAAATTTCGAATGTTGTGGAAATTATCAAACAATGCAAAGGGTCCATTTTCTTCCGTCTTGTAACCGGTAAAGCGTGGCACCTTGAGATAGGTTCTAATTCCTTCCAGTTTGTGCCCGGTAAAATTGGAAGTTTCGCATTCCTTCCGGATAACGATCGGTAAAGCATGACGCATTGAGATAGGGTTCGCTTACTTTCTAGTTTGTGCCCGGTAAAGTGTATGAACAGTTGGGGCTATATAGAGGTTCCACTTTCCTTTCGGCTAGCAACCGGTAAAGCGTAGAGCATTGAGATAGGTTTTGATTCCTTCCGGTTAGCACCTGGTAAATCGTGTTGTGGAAATTGATGACTCGTTGTAGTTGGTTTTTGTTGGTAATTGTAAGGTGTTCAATTGCCTTCCGTACTGAGGCTGGTAAATGTGTGAGAATATGATGCTATTAGAATGTTAATCAAATTGAATGGATTAATAATGTTAAGATAGATGAGAATGGTGCATAATTACATAGCGTCGTGTTATGGTTGTATTATATTTGGTTATGGAATTTGAGGGATGTTAGAATAAATGGTGGTGGTGTATATTCTCGTAGTTTGTTGCATGTCAAATAAATAAATTGGTTGTTTGAGTGTTGATGTTAAGTATTAATGAAGTGAAATAAAATGTTTGATATTTAAAATTGGATTGGACAAACAAGAAATGATTCTTCTTAAATGTTAAAGAGGTATTCTTTTGGAAAATGTATACTTATGTATTTCTATTTTGATATATCAAAAGCCATACTACCTATGTATTTATGATTTGAGCATCATGATTGTATATATCCATGGTATGTTATTGCTTAGATTCATTGTAAATCCCTAATGGACATATTTGTTCATCCCCATTGTTAAACCATTTTTCAAATGTGGAGTTTGTTGCCTCGTCCAAAAATCAAGAAGTTTAGGTTATTGGAGGCTTGAGATTTGCTAATTATAGGCGAAATGTCAATCTGTTGTAAAAAGGAATTTATTCTTTTCATTGTAGTTATTTTATTCTTAAGTTCTCAATGTAAAATTAAAGGCATTTGTGGTAATTATTATATTTGAACATTTTATCATTACATACGAGAAAGAACATTAGTATTTGTTATTTACTATTTGTTGTCGCAATTATTCTATGGAAAAATATATTTAAATGAATGTTTTGACAATGGATTCGGGTAAATAAAATTGGGACATTACATTCATGTCCGAAACAAAATTTATTCAAAAACGATACATGCAAAAGATTCAATGCCAACTCAAACTACTTAACAACAATATAATCCATAACTTCATAAGTCCAAAAGTGTATCGAGGCATTCATACAAGGGAGTTCAAGTCGAGTTTTAGACCTAGGGCGCTACATGCACCATTTCATATAAACAATTAAAAAATATGTTATGTAATTAATTTTATGGTTGATTATCTTTGGGGTTTTTGTTTTTTGATAATTTTTAGTCACTTTCAATGTGGATGATGATGACAACAAAGTATGGAATGATTATTTAGTGGTCCTAGAATATTTATTACTATCACTTGATACTTCTTAAGTTGTCTTCAAAATTTTAAGAAAAAATACTAATTTTTATAATTTTCACAAATAAATATCAAATTGAGACACTGAATTTGTCCAAGACCCATGCATAATTTTTCACAAAGTATGTAATGTAACGTAACTGCAAATCTTGGAGTGTGGTTAGTTATTTCAAGTTGGCTAATGCTAGAAACACAAAGGATCATATATAGAGTGAGATATAGATGTCTCATAAAGGGTGGGTCTCACATGTGGATCCCACATCATGTGGGTCTTATCACTTGTGAGAAATCGATATCCATTTTGTGTTTAATCTTCTGTTCACTTAGGTAGTTTTAGATAAAACTGAAAACTAAAAATTAATTACTGAATTTTTTAAGTTGAAAAGATATTTGATAAAAAATTAAGTGGTGAACTAAAATAAATTATTTAATATGTATTATGTTAAATTTAAAAAATATATTTTTCAATTTTATGTTGTGATAGTGAGTTGATGGTAGTAGTGGTGATGGTGGTGGAGGCAATAATGGTGTCTATAACACCAACAACAATGGTGGTGAAGATAGAGTGATAGTTGTTGTGGTTAGGAGTCATCAATGGGATGGGTCAGGCTTACGCAACCCACAACTATTGTGTCCAAATCTCATATATTAATTGGGTTTTTCAAATTTTGACCAATCAACGGGTTGGTACGGGCCGGGCTTATTTAAAAAACAAAAATCACATTCCACCCATAAGCCCAAATCTTACTGACCAAAATTAGGGCTGAGCAAGAAATCCGTAAAATCCGTAATCCGATCCGGTAAGTTTGGATTGGTTTTTTGAATCTATGATTCGGTTCCAAATTGGAAATTTAAAAATTTGTAGGCCACAGATTGGTTCCAGATTAAATCTCATGGTTCCGGATTGGAACCGATTCAGACCTTATACAAATAGTCTATATTTATATTATAGACCCTCCTACATAATATCATTTCTTATTTCATATAAAAGCTAAATCAATTTTCTTATTGCTTTTGTTTGATGCTATGTTTAGTTTTAATACAGAGGAGAACTCTGCTTTGTGTAATGTGTATCCAGTTTTATTGCTTTTGTTTGATGCTATGTTTATGTTTTAATGAAATTAAAATGTGATATATTTTTTTTGTT
Source organism: Camellia lanceoleosa (assembly GCA_025200525.1). NCBI lineage: Eukaryota > Viridiplantae > Streptophyta > Magnoliopsida > Ericales > Theaceae > Camellia > Camellia lanceoleosa. Next base: position 117,403,849 of record CM045762.1, on the reverse strand, counting down.
ATTTAATTATGTGAATCTGTGATCCTAAACCGATCCAATCCGTATTTAAACGGATTGGTTAGGATTGGTTCCACGATTTAAATGGATTGAATTGGTTCCAATTTTTTTAAAAATCGTAGATAACGGATTAGTCTTGGTTTGACCCCAATCCAGACCAATTCGGACCATACTCACCCCTAACCAAAATCAAACTGAACCGGGCTACACGTTTTTCATTAGACTTATATTATTAAGTTATACACATTTTTTATTCACATATTTTAAATATTTTCATTAGTTCTTTTTGTTTTTTACTTTCCAACATAATTTAAGTATTTTCATTTTTTTTTAAATGATTCATCCACACAATTTCTCCTCCCAAATTCCTCCAATGACGTGGCAAGCAAAATTTGAAAAGTTAACCCACACTCCAATGTTCTTTCAAAACTCTCCTTACATGCATTTTGTCTTGCCACCTCATTAAGGGAATTGTGGAGGAGAGAAATTGTGTGAATATAGTACTGTATATATATATATATAACTTTTTTACATCTCATATAATAAAAACACAATAAAGTAAAATAATGGAATTTTATTTATAATACCTACAAATGGGAAAAGAAAAGAAAAAAAAAGAAGCAAAAGGACTACCATCGCACAAGGCTAGAAAACCCGACTCAGTTGACCTTTCCTAATTCTAATTCGATCATGTGCTACCTCTCTCAGACTCTCGAAAATGAACCCTTGAAGTTAACCAAATTTCATGCTTTGCAAAGAGAGAAAGAGAGATATGATTAGTTGCTGCTATTTTTTTACTCCATTTAAATCCTAAAACCCCATATAATATAATACACACACATATATATATAATTATTAATGTATTTTAATGGATTAAATTTGAATTGAACAGTGCTAATTTTTTTGGATACATATAAAAATAAAAATAAAAAAATCAGGCGGGATAGTTTAAGTTAGCTTGATGGGATGGTTGGGCTGGGTTTACCTATGCAGGCTCTTACAAGTCGAGTTCATGGGCAAGTTCAAGTTACAAACCTTTATGCAAAGCCCTGAATTATCTTTTATAGGTTGGGATGGGATGGGATGGGCACTCAAGTTGTCTGGGATGAGCCATGGGGCGAGTGGGACGGGTTGGGTAATGTAGGGTTTTTTTGTCTGCGGGCCATTTGATGACCCTTAGTTATGGTGATGGTAGAGAGATGATATAATCGAGATAAAACGAGGGTATCGGTAGTGGTGTAATGATAGTGGTTATTGTGATGGTGGAATAATGATGGCGGTTATGACAAAAGTAACCATGGCTATGAAGGTGAAAGGTTGTAATAGTTTTTGTGGTGATGGTAGTAATAATAGTGGTGTGTGATTGTGGCAGCAAATAATGGTGGTGCTTATGGTAACAATTTCAATGGTGATGAAAGTTGTGGTTATGGAAGCATAGTGGTGCTAGTGGCAATATCGATCGTGATAGTGGTGGCGGTAGTCAGGGGCGAAATCAGAAATTTTGTCCAAGAGGGCCATCTTTTATGCATAAAAAATACTGAGTTAGTATTGGTAAGATACTAATTGAAAATAATTTTTTATGTAAGCATTGCGAAAGAAGTATTTCACAATAAAATTAAATGAATTTAACAAATATTTTTTAGTTATTAAAAGTATTGAACTATTAGATATCAGTATACAAATGGTTAAGCCATTGTTTTAAGCAGTGGCATAGCCAGAAATTCAGTGCAGAGGGGGCACAAATTAATAATAATTTGGTTCCATTGTTCTAAAAACACTTTTCAAAAATTCTACTTTTTTGTTTTCCATCTTTTTTTTTGTTTTTACTGATTTTTTAAATATTTTAAGTAATTTTTTTTTTACTTTTTAGACATACCTACATAAATATACCTAAAAAGTAAAAAAATTGTGAAAAAAACCTTTTAAAAATTCAATACAAGAATTCAATACATTTTTTGTATTTTTATGTATTTATTATTTTTTAAAAATATTTTTTCACAAATTTTTTACTTTTTAGATACATCTAAGTAAGGTGCATCTAAAAAAGTAAAAAAAAAATGTTTAAAATTTTAAAAATATTCACTAAAAACAAAAAAACACGAAAATCAAAAAACTCAATCCAAAAAACTCAAGCCAAACACACTGATTAATTTAATTTTTTTTTCCATAATAAACAACAATGAGATATTACTAAACTTAAATGTAAAGAGTTCATTTGGATAAATATGAATTTTAAATTAAAGGATTTGAGATTAAATTGTTATACAAATTTTGGGGAGTAACTATTTTATAGGTGGATTGGAAAATTAAAAAAGAAGATACGTTGAGACAGAAATGATATATTTTAGTAGAGAAATTCTATAAAACATACCGCAAAAAAAGTGTCTATCATATGTCGCAATTATGATCTTCGTGGTCTTTAGTTATAACACATTATAGTGTTAGATATAATTTAGTTATAACTTCTTGTGGTTGCTATTTTAATTATGACTATATATCAAGTAATAGTTAGTTATGACTCATTCTGATATTAGTTATAACCTATTGTAATTTTTTTTATTTTTTTATTTTTATAATTGAAGATGTGTTGCTTGATTATAATTTATATAGTGGTCATTTTAGTTATGAATGGAAAGAAACACATGAAGGATAAACTTCACATGTCAAATATAACTAACAATTCAATAAATTCTATATCTTCATTGAAATTTATTATGTTTGCATGTCAATAATTGTAGCGATCCCGATTTTGACCCGGTCAACTTCGGGGATTGAGCTGCCCGGTCAGCTTGCCGAAAGCAAAAATGAAAAATGCATTCGAAATTGCTTACGGGAAAGTGTATTTTACGCTCGAGTGACCTTGTTATATCAGTCTGTAAATTAGAGTTTCATATCACTTTTTGCAGCCCCCTCTCTCTCTCTAAAACTCTCCAAATTTCCAGGTCTAGAGCTTCTCTCTCTTCACCAAAGTTGGTTATCACCTGTAGACACCCCATTTTTGATCGACCTTAAGACTCAGACATCATCGATTGAGCGCTCGGTGATGGAGCATGTTGTGCTTGTCCTGAGGTTTCTGAGTCCTCGGCTAAGAGCCTTGCCTCCGGGCCTCGGAACTTTTTGTGCTTTGACTCGGTTTGCAGACCAGGTCTTGTTTTCTCTTCCCGAAGGGAGGGAGAGGTCTTGTAGACCATCTCTTAGTGGTCGTAGGCCACTATTCCCGTTTGGAGACTAGTTTCTGGTTTTCGGGGCCGTCGGCCGTGCGCCTCAGCTCAGGACCGCTTAACATTCTCCGTTTGCCCCGATTTTTGGAACACACCTTGTTTCCTCTGTCTAGAGGGACACTGTGGCCTGAGAGACCACCTTTGTGGTCGCACGCCACTTTTAGTGCTTAACAGCCTGTTTTCGGGGCACCCGGCCGCGCGTTTTGCCCCCCGAACCCTCGTTTTGCATCGGTGTTCGTTCATTTTTGGCATGAACCTTGTTTTCATTGTTTGGAAGGTGGTTCAAGGTTGGGAGACCACCTTTTCTCTTGGAGACCACTTCTCTCTCCGCCAGCCGGTTTTCTTGTCAGGAAACTGGTCTCCTTGATTTTTGAGCCACATTTGCTGGTCTCCCACCATACCACTAGCTTGCATTCAGTTGGGAGACTATCAAATGGGCTGGTCGACCACTTTTTTTTCTAGGAGACCACTTAAGGTGGTTGGCCGACCACTAAAAGTAGCTGGCCGACCACCTTTTCTGATCGGCCCCTTTCCTCCTGTTTTGTCTCTGTGAGTTGTTGCCAGCTGTGCCAGTTGGAAGGCACAGACTGCATCCTCCATACACGTGTATGGAGGATCTTTGGCCTTGGTTTTTAGCTTCTTTGAGAAGCTTTGGCCTCCTTTGTCTATAAAGGAAGGCCTCACCCTCCTTTGTGAGGGTTCAGATTTTGGTTAAGGCAAAAGAATATATCCCTCTCTATATCTCACTATTTTGAGCTCCAAAGGGTGTGATTCTTGGCCCTTTGCACACCACCTCATAGCCTAACACTTCCACCATCAACTTAAGGTTCTTGGAGGCCATTTTCAGAGGTTAAGGAGCTGTGTTTTTGGGTGCAGAAGTTGCTGGTTTTGTTGAGCTTCAAGGATAACTCATTTTCTCCATTTTTAAGCTCTATTTTGATCCTTCTCTTAGCCTTATTTGCATGCATATTTAGGCTTTGTTGTCAACTGAGAAAAACTTCATTTTTAAGTGTTTTTCATGTTTGTTTAAGGCCACTTTGTTGTTGGGAGTCATCTACCCCCCCTTGCATGCTCTATTTTGCCTTGTTTTGAGCCATGCCTTAGGGCCTTTGTGTTGACCTTTGCTTGGCCCTTTAGCCACTGAAATCCAGTGGATTTTTAGTGGTTGGTATGTGGTTTTGAAGGCCAAAATTAGAGAGGGGTGACCCTCTCTCTCCTTGTCTTGTCTACTAGCATTTTTAGCCTTACAAAGGAGCCTTTGTTTTCACACTTCCAAGCCTTGGTTCAGGCCCCTTTTAGTGACTTTTAGGGCCTACCTAGGCTCTGTCCAAAGTTGGTGTTGTCATCTAGGGTTCGCCTCTTGCATGTGTAGAATAACCCTCTTCATAGCTTATCAAAGGAGCATGTCATTCTTGCATGCATTGGTCATGTTTTAGTGGGTTTTTGGTCATTATTTGGCATTTCATACCTCTTTATTTTGCTGGTTCAGTGGCCTCTTGAATGCTTCACATGCTTGTAGTGTAAACCATGCTCACTAACTTACATTGCATGTGGTTTTGGCCCTTGATTCTAGCACATTTTGGCCATGCTCTAAACTGATTTTGTTCATATTTTGGGCTGCCTCAGCTCTGTTTTTAGGCCTCTTGGTCGAATGATGCTTGCCATGCATGGTTGTAGTGTAATACCCTTGCCTAGCCTTGAGTTTTGAATCCCCTTGCATGGTTAACTTGAGGTGTTTCTATGTTTTGGCATCATTGAGCATGATATTTCAGAGCGTATAAGGTGGCCATATTCCCATGTTTATCACTCTTTAAATGCGTTTGAGAGTTGTGCTTGTATGCCTCATTTATGGACCATTGCATGAGCTTCATTTTTGTACCTTTCAAACCATCATCTTAGTCCATTTTGCTACTGTTTTGGGCCTGCATAGGGACTGTTTAGGGTTGGTTTGGTCATTTGAGCATCGCTTTGCATACCTCTAGTGTAATGTGCTTCACTAGTTTCGGTATTTGAGCCTTCCAATATGCATTGTGTGAGTTGTTTGCGTGATTCAGGACCATGTTGCATGTTATTTTAGAGCTGGAACTTGTGCCATTGTATGCAATATTTCATCCTTTCAATGCTTTTGTAGAGTTGTATCTCGTACCTTAGGCTTTGATCCCTTGCATTGTGCATGCTTGTGTGTGTGTCATTGCCTTGTTTTCATCATGTTTGGCCACTGATTTGGGTGCGGCTGAGGTCCATCCATCTTGGTTTAAGTCCATCTTGCATTGTGTATGCCATATAGTCCATGTTATCGCATGTTCGATCATTGCATTGCGTATGCCTCGTTCATAACATTGCGTATGTTAGTGCATTGTGTATGCATGCCATATAATCCACGTGCATTGAGTATGCCCTTGATTAGTCCATAGCATTGTGTATGCTAGTTGCATGCTTACATGTCATCCTCTGCATGTTTGCATCACTTAGTCGCATTACATTTAGGATTGCATACTAGAGTTGCATTTGTACATGCCGTGCCATTCTACTTGTTGCATTGTGTTTGGAATAGGAGTTAGTCCAAACACGGGAAACGAGGAACGTTTCATACTCCAAGTGATGAGACGTGCCTCGATTCCCGATCGCCGACACTCTTGACCACCCATGATGGAGTTGTTGGTTTTAGTTGCTTATATGTGCATTCATGTCCCATTGAGTCATGCAATTCGACTCCTCGGCCATCATGCATCGAGATGCGTGATTGGTGGCCCGAGGATCGAAACCTACACTCCCTTGAGCTTGTACAATGATGAGGAGAATGGTCGTGCACACATATGTTGAAAATACCTTGCCATGCCTCTCTTTTGCTCCTTGTTGCAGAAAACCAGAAACCAGAGGCAGAAACTGGTTGGCCGACCAGCTTTTCTGGCAGGCCAACCACCCCTTTTGGTTTCTCACACAAAAGGTGGTCGGCAGGTGGTCTCCAAGGCCAATACCTGGTCGGTGGCCTTCTCACAGATTCTCAGGGTGGAGTTTCAGCCTTCTAGAGCCTTGTGCAGTGTTCTAAAATCAATTGCAAACAAAGGCAAGCCGGGGCATCGCGATGGATTTCCCGACAAGGCAATTCAAGCATGCATGCATCCTTCTCATTCAAAGCAGAGCTGGGCCAGCCCATTTTACATAGTTTGCATGCTAGTTTAGTTAATTTGTTAATTAGTTAGTGTTGTGTAATAATTAGTTAATTCGATTCTGTATTATTTATTCGGACCTTCCGAGAGAGGGCAATGTTGTAATAAGTGTGTGTGTGTGTGATGTATGTCTTCCAACCCCACGTCTTTCTCCTTTTTATTTATCAGCTTATGATGGTTAGTTTTAGGGTACATTTCAATTAGCATCCTTATGCTCGTGTGGTTGCATCTATTCATCTGTTTTGCATGCACCGGGCTCGGCGCATCATACTAACTGCATCGTTTTTCAATTCCAAGTTGAATACATGTTTTCTGTAACATCTCATATGCCATTTTAGAATAGCCGAGCCTATCTTAGTTGCATCCTGCATGTGTTGCATTAGGCATCTCAGTATGGTTAGGATTCATGCATGATTTCTAATTAGTTTCTTTCTTTGGCTCGGAGTACTCGGTAAGTGTTTATGCTCTAGCATCCTTGCATGTGTGTGAGTGACTGCCATGATAGCATGCTTGCTATGAGGCTAACTGCTTATGTGATATAACTGCCTGAATGCTTGTGGGTGAAGGTTGGATTATTTAAATTGGAACAATTCATCGATTGCAAGTTTTAAGCCCACTTGAGAGTGGCAAATTACCATGTTTTCTAAGCCCACCTGAAGGTGGCAAAATCTGTATTTTAGCCTACTTGCGAGTAGTAAACCATTTTCAAAACAAATATGCAATGCTTTGTTCCAAGTTAGGTAATCCAATCTATACTTGTATGCTGTGCGCATCACATAGTAATTCTAGGTTAAATAACCGAAATAAGAACGCATGTGTTTTCAAAAACTCGATATCATGTTTAGTAGTGGCCGATCTTTGATCGGGCGAGCGGGGGTGCTCATTGCATAACCTTCCCCAATCGTACCCAAGTTCCCGAGCCGAGATAACTTTGGTGATGAGGACACGTGGCCTTAGGCACGAGTCATGGTTTCCTAAATTCCCCCAAAATAAAATATTTAGGTGGCGACTCTGTATCTGACAAAGCAGTCCATGTTTGGCACTTCTTTCTAAAATCAGTTTTTCAAAATGATTTGCCAGATTTGGACTCTTTGGTGATTTATCGATCTTGCATTGCACTTTGCGAGATTAGATTCAAAACCGTGACATCGAGTTCGAACTGTAGTGAGCCCAATGAACAAAACGGGATTTTCCCGGGACGTTCGGGCGCGTCTACATCACCTCGAGGGCTTCATTGTGTGCGGTGGAGATCGAGTTTTGACACCGTAGATTTTGGGGTTTCATCTCAGATTCTCTTCAAAACTTGAGGTAGGGATTTTCTACACTCTAATATGGTTTTTAACTTAATTATTTGCTATTGTGTATAGATGATGAGATTTGGTTGTGGTTTGGACGAATCTAGGATTTGGGTGTGAAATGAAAAGAAGGGTTTTGATGAATATGAGGTAAACGAGTATGAGGCATGAATATAAGATCATGTTGTGCCAAAATAGTTGATTTTGGTGTTTGGGTTGATATTTGATGAAAGGGGGATTCTGCCCTAATTTTGATTAAATTATTATTTTGCATAAATAATTGGGATTAACATTGAAAACGTAAAATTGGAAGGTTGTGATTATAAATGGTGATATTGGATACGTATTATCTCACCTATGGAAGTTTTGAATAAACTATTTATTTTGATAATGAACATCTCTTTAGAAATAATTGCACTGGGCTATCGGTGGAGGATAGCTATGATTGTTGTAAAAATTACATGAAGATTAGGCGATTTAATGCTAATCCATTGTTGGTGTCATTGAATATGACCATGTTATAGATACATTGTATATGTATGTTTATTGGGAGGAGAAAGGGGATGTACTTCATATGTGATTATGTTTATAAATACATTGCATATGTATATTTGTTTGGGAGGAGAAAGGGGATTGACTCCATTTAAAGCAAGTTGGCCGGAGTGTCCTGGGTGAAAGACCCAAAATTTTATATATAAATGGGTGTCGATTCCTTCGGACGAAATATCCGTAAAATGGCAGGTTTGAAGTGTTTATGTGAGTTTTGCATAATTGGAAAATCAATGAGTTGTAATCTCATTTTGATTGTTGAAAGATAACGAATTTAACTCATGAATTGAGTAGCATATATGAACTGGAAATGAAATTAAAGGAAAATGGAATAAGGTTAGTCTTAGTGGCATATGGATATGCAGGTCTTGTGAATGTTTCAGGATTGGTATTGTTTATGTACGTGGTATTTATACCTTTGCTAAACCTCATAAATTGTGTTAGATTATTTCCACTGGGTTATTGGCTCACCCTATATGGGAATATCATTTTCAGGTACAGGTGAGATGTTTTCTCCAAGGCAATAGCGTGGATGGAGTTTTGGGAAGCAAGAGCTTCTTAATTATGCCTTATGTGTATATGTTTGTTATTTGTAAAGCCAATGGCTTAAGATGTAATGAACGAGACTCAATTTGTGTAACCAAGAATGTTCTTGGATAAATTTGTAAGCCTGTAGGGCACTTATTACCTGTTTGGCTTCCATTCCATACTTGTTGTAAAATGCATGTTTGGGATTGGAACTGGGGCATTGAGATGTGAACAACATGTAATTGGCATTTGGGATTTAATGGAAATGGGTGTATGGATTACTTAGCAATATATATGTTTTTGTCTATCAGGTAGGTTTTGTTGCATAAATAGATATATCCTGCCCAAATTTTCGGGGCGTTACAATAATGATAGATATCACCATTATATTGAAATTTTTATAGATAATAATATGAATTATTATAGCCTCTTTATTTTCAATCAAAATAGCTATTATTTTTCTCATAATTTTAAAAATGTCATTGACATTTCATTTTAAATAATATTTTTATAATTTTTTTATTTAATATATTTTCTTTATGTTTTAAACCAGTCTATGGAAGCCACTCAGCTCTGAGTGTGCCAAATGGCTCGAAACCAAGTCAAGCCAATCCGTCATTTATGTCTCCTTCGGAAGCATGGTGTCATTGACAGAGGAACAAATGGAGGAAATGGCATGGGGATTGAAGGGAAGCAATTTGGACTTCATTTGGGTGGTAAGAGAGTCTGAGATTACTAAATTGCCCTCTGAGTTCATAGACTTAACAACAAGCGGCAAGGGTCTTATAGTAACTTGGTGTAACCAGCTAGAACTGTTGGCTCACGAAGCCATTGGTTGCTTTCTCACACATTGTGGTTGGAACTCAATACTTGAAGGGTTGGGCCTTGGTGTGCCAATGGTTGGGGTGCCAAAGTGGGCTGACCAATTGACAAATGCTAAGTTTATTAAGGAAATTTGGGGTGTTGGGGTCAGGGCTAAGGAGGATGAGAAAGGGGTTTTGAGGAGAGAAGAGCTCATGGGTTGTTTGAAGGAAGTAATGGAAGGAGAGAGGAGTGTTGAGATTAAAAAAAATGCTTTTAAGTGGAAGGAGTTGGCAAAGGAGGCAATTAGTGAAGGAGGGAGTTCAGATAAGTCCATTGATGAATTTGTGGAGCATTTGAAGTGTGGTAATGAAAAAGGAGTGGTAAAAAAATTGACTGATGAAAATGATCATTGCTAATTTGAAACTTATTTGGTCGAGAGAGTTGTAGGTTCAAATTTCATGGGGGGTAGTTGAGTATAATTTCCTTTCCTTTTTTAATAAGGTGTTAGGTTTATGTGTCGACATGTGTCATGTTGTGTCATATACTCATAATTATACGATTTGATTTTTGATTTAAAATATTTAAATCATGAAATTGTTCGTGATAGAATAAAGTGAGTCACCATTTTAAAATAGTAGAATTTATTATTTTTGTTGAAAATGTGAAGACAATCCTTAGGGTGACTGTTAGTGCTAAAAAAGTGTATAAAAATGCATTGAAACGTATGAAACTATTTTGAGGTATATCAAAAATGTATTGAAATTATAAATCTGTTGGCATTTAGTGTTTCTTATCAAATAAATAAATAAAAACTCTCAAGACTATCATTAGCAAAATCTTTTATATATTACTTTTTTTTAAAGACAACTGGACTAATGTTAAATAGTATGAAATATTTACTCCAAAACTACCAAATAACTCCTCTCAATTCACCTCACTTGCCACTTGGGCCGCAGGACAGACTTCCAATCCCCTCAAACCTTTTTTATTTTATTTTTATCGGTTGTGCTATATACACCAATTAGTGTACCAACTAATATTATGTCATTATTACTGATCCTACCTATTAATTAAATTACATATATTAAAAGGAAAATGTCTCGTAGCTCAAATTTTGTGGCTCAAAAGTGGCTCAAATGGTCAAAACGACGTCGTTTTGGCCATTTTTATGTTGTTCTGTACTCAAAACGACGTCGTTTTGGCCATTTGAGCCACTTTTGAGCCACAAAATTTGAGCTACGTAGCATTGTCGTATCTAAAATTTCTAAAATTATGCCACATCATCTATTAGTACACTAATTGGTACATATAGAATTATTCTATTTTTATTACTTCTACTTACAACTTATTATTAGGTAACATTTCAACAGAACTCATAAAATCTCATTTAATTTTATAGGACTAATGTGATTTTATAAAATTTATACAAAATGATTGTATTTTTTTAACAAAATTATTCACTTTGTTTGGTTCTGATTTTCAGAAAACAGTTTCTAGAAAATTCTACTATTTTATTTTCTGTATTTTAATGTTTTCAATGAATTTTTAAAAATATTTTAAGCAATTTGTTTTTAATTTTTAGACACACCTAACATAAATGCACTTAAAAAGTATAATATTTGTGAAAAAAATCTTTAAAAAATACACAAAATACCAAATAATAGAAAAAAAAAAAATTTAGTACATTTTTCGTATTTTTGTGTATTTATTACTTTTTAAAAATATTTTTTCACAAATATTTTACTATTTAGATACATCTAAGTAAGGTGTATTTAAAAAAATTAAAAAATTATTTAAAATTTAAAAAATATTTGCTAAAAACAAAAAAACACAAAAAATAAAAAATTTTAATTTTCAAAAAAACTAAAACCTAACCCACTAAATATTTTTTAAATGCTAGAGACCAACAAATTTAGCCTTCGTGTGGGGGTTTTTTTTTTTTTTTTTTTTATATTATTTAGCTCAAAAAGCTTGGTTTTGGGAAGGGCTTTTGACTTTTTGGCTTTTTGATTTTTTAAAGAGAAAGATGTTTATGGATGGGATGGATGGATTTTTTGTTGCTCTCATTGCTGCATATTCTTTTTTTTTTTTCATTGAGCCAAAAAAGCCCAATGAGCCCTTGCCAAACCAAGCTTGTAAATTCATTCACAACGATGTTACAAATGAGTTAGGCCTATGGTTGAATGTGTAATAAATAAAAAATTAATGCCTATCATACCTCATCATCAAGGCCAACTGACACTGTTGGGGCCAAAGCATACTTCCGATATGGGATCTTTTACAAATTTTTTTTTTAAAAATGTGATCATAAGATTGTGATTTTTTTTTTTTTTTTTTTTCTTTTTCATAGTCCCTACAAAAAGATTACTTTTATATATAACAAAGTTTACAATAAAAAAATATCGAAATAATACAAGCTCAAGTATTAAATAAACAGTAAAGAAACTGAACAAAATATGATTGGAATATTTCTATTCTCACATTTTTAATTACAAAATTGCTAATCAGGCTTGCATAATTCAATTTATGAATTAAATCATTTTCAATCGATAAAATTATCAAATCATTTAATATTTCTTGTGATATAGTTGACCAAAAGTAATATTTATTTAACCTTAAATTCAAAAATTTATTTTCCGACAAATAATTATAACTGGTATAATTAATTATATTATATACTCAATTCATGTATTTGAAAAATTCAAAGAACTCACAATATCAATAGGCTTTTTTGGTTTTTCCTGATAAAAATAATTATCTATTAGTTTTAATTTTCACCGAATTTTATCGGGGCCTTTCAAATTCAAATGCAATTTTTTTTTTTTTTATGGGCTAGTATAATAGTTACAAAGTGGCTGCTTTGCTTGCTTTAGGTCAAAGCTGACCCTATCTATCATTGTAGGTTAAATTATGAGAATGATTCTCAAACCTTCACTTTATGTTTTAAAAGAGAGTGTGAAGTGAAGGGTTGCAAATTTGACCATATAGTCGATAAATTTAAGGTTATATATATAATTCTAAGTTTCAAACGAATTTTTGTATATATTGTATTTGATTCATAGATCTAGGTAGAAAGTTAGAAAAAGAAATGAAAAAGTGTGTAAAATATAATTATATTTCATTCACATTTCACTTATATTTTTCTCTGTCTTTTCAAATCCCTACTTATGAACCAAACATAATCTGAAAGTAACAAGAGATAACGTAAAACAAGTTCCTCTATATATATTTGATCCACAAATTAGAATATAGATTTTAAAAAAGAATCTTCCCTCAAAATTTTTAAAAATTGACTTTTTAATGTACTTAAAATTTTTAATCATAACATACCAAAAAATAAAGCATAATTTCCACACAAATATTTTTTTTTATTTTAAAAAAACGCTATGAACATTTCGATGATTTTGACATTTTTCATCAACAAATTCACAAACTGATATATTATTAAGGTAATTTATTTAAATTTGTTTTTTATATTTTCTTTTAATTATATTTCTAATTTAAATATTTTTTTTTCTCATATTGAAAAAATTGTAGGAAATTTAATTATACATCTTATCAATACCTATTATTTATCACTGAATGTGAAAAATCAAGTTCTATTGTTCTTCCCTTTTAATATTTTTAATTTAAAGTTTTTTTTTTGTTATTATTTTTAGAGAAAACAAATATGTCAAATAGAAAATATGAATTTGGATATGAAAAACTTAAGAAAAAAAAATAAAAATAGAAAATCTTATTCAATCTAAAAAAGGAGCTCTTGATAAATTCATTACAACTATATTATCAATTGAAAAGATTTGGTAGCAAAACTCGAATATAAAGATTTAATTAATATTTTTTGCATCTCAAAAAGTTAGAAAATAAATTTTAAATAAAAATTTTATTAAAAAATTTTATTATATAAAAGGTCTCATTTTTAATTATTGCTTTAGGGCACAAATTATCTAGAGCCGACCCTATTATTATGCTATCTTGTAAAAATCTTAATTTTATTCATATTTGCCTCCTGTTTCTTTAGGCTGTGCAAAATTTTATTAATATTTAAGATCCAAACACAGCTTCAAAATTATTGAATAGTGTAAGAATATCAAAGTTCTAGAATCTTGAGTCATAACCTAACCTATTTTGGTATAGGAGAATAGAAATTTGATTATAGAAATTCTTGTGTGACTTGATTGAATGAGTGACATGGGTCGATTTTATCCTCTACTTCATCAATTAAGTAATTTCCACCCAATTTCATTTTAAATTATTCATCTATAATGCTAAACTTACTTTTTTTTTATATTTTATATATGATATTATGATTTCTATTTTCTTACTTGTCTATATAATAATAGTGTAAATGGGTCCATCACTAATATATATCTCCGATGCATCAGCTAAGGAAAATTCTCCGGTATACAATACACAAGGTATGCAACCCTACTACAAAATTATATAAGTTTTTACAAATTTATATAAGTGATATCATAAAAATGGGTAAGTTGAACACAAATTCATAGAAGTCTATTCATAATAGTGAACTTATGTGTATTTGTGTTCAACTTATGCATTTTTGTAAGATCAGTTATGTAAATTCGGAAAAACTTATGTAATTTTGCGGTATGAATGTATACGGTATACATTGCACACCAGAGCATTACTCATGAGAAAATACTATAGAAATAATAATAATGATAGAGAGCTCTAATTTTGGAACTCTACAGAGAGCTCTAATGATGTCGCAAGAGAAAAAGAAAAAAAACAAAAACAAAAACATAGGCACACACATCACATCACATGTGGAGTCCACTGCTTGCAACATCACTAGAGCTCTTTTTAAAGTTCCAAAATTAGAACTCTCAATCTTTATTCTAGAAATAAATAGTCATCATAGCATTATTCATTATGCATTGATTGTTAATATAGTGTGAATGATATGTGATATTATGAGAGGAGTTTATACTGTTGGATCGAACAGACAAGAAAACACATATACTTAAGGAGTCAAAACTTGCCACATAATCAATCATATAAAACAACAAAACAATTTGAATAAAACTACATCTTTTATGATGAGTTCTACTGTTACACTCCAGATTTACAAAATTTGACCGACGAGAATAAATCATCAATAACAAAAGAAAAGACAATAATAAACATAATAAAAACTCTCTCTTATATGTATGTGTATATATATATATCAATGTTGTTTATTGCATGAGATTTACCAATTACATACATCTTACATTCAACATCAGTAAATATATAGTATGTAATTCAAAAGCAACTAATATTATATGTAATTAAAGTGCCCTTAGGCTTACATCAAATAAAATGGTGCAATCCTTACAAAAATGACACACGGCCTACTAAATAGATGGCTCAAGATCTACAAATCAAAAGAGCTCTCTCTTAGCTCAAGCACATATCCAATGCCTCACCTCATGGTCGGGGCACGCCATCAACATCTGAAAAAGACTTCAGCTATGTAGAATGAACATATAGTTTAGTAGAGTAAATCTCACAAGATAATATGTTTCTACAAATGTAAACGATCATGATGCTACATATGTATAATATGCTCGAAACATTTTCCTTATATCAATATTTCTCATTATCATCATTAATGACTCGGTGAGTCCTCTCAAGTACATGTATCTGCTAGTGGTCATTGGTAAGCACCACCTAATCTATTGCACTATCTGAAGCTATACTCTGCCAGTGGTCATCGCTAAGAGTCACATAAACACAGCCAAATTTATCGATTGCTAATCGGAAAGACCTTGACACCTATATTGTGCAGTTTTTCAGTTTTTCACCATGAATTATCAAGCCAAATTAATACTAATCTCAACTATACATGACCCGAAATGACCACTAATCTTTCAATTAAAAGCATGATGTTTTAATGAAACTAATGCAATGATGTAATATTCAATTATCGTAAAACATGCTTTGTGCACCTCCATTCAACAAGGAATTTTCATTCTCATTCAACAAAGAGTTTTCATTCTCGTAAAACCAACAATTCAATAATATAATGAAAGAAATTATCACTACCAAACACCCGATAATTGTAACGCCCCAAAAATTTATAACATTATATAAGTACATCAACCAACATTCATTATAAGAAAAGGTATGATTCTTCAACCTTCACATCATAGATCGTTAAAGTTTGTACAAAAGAATCCCACATGCGAATTATACATTCAATGATATCAAATACATGAATCTATAGCATGTAGAACATCAAATTCAAAAGTAAATAAAATGCCCTCAAGGGCTTACAAATTCCAATGCTTAAGCCCGATTACACAAAAATAGTCTCTTGGACCCAAACAGTTATAGCCCTTGGCTAACAAAAATATACCACAACAAAAATAAGAGCCCTATTCTCCCAACACATACGTCCACGCCCTAGCTTGGCGAGATCACCACATCTTTTCCTACACCAAAATCCCATAAGGGTGAGCATAAAGCCCAGTAGGAAATTCTTAACAAAGTATATACATTTTATTCAAGCTTCACAAGTGAAATGCACATGTCATGCTATGCTTTTTGAAAGAAAATCACATTTTCATGCCTTTGGAAATCATCATGCTCATTAGTAACTTAAAATCTCAACAATTTAGAAATTTTCAATTTAGTTCAAGGGACGGTAAATACGATTCAGGTAATCCTTAGGTTGGTGTCTGCAAGTAGGCATAACTAGCACTACCAAATCCCTACTTCATCGGTAGCTAACCGGAAGGCACGTGGTACTTCCTCCGCACGTGTTTTCGGTCTTTTACCCCGGGCACTCAGGCCAACTTAATCAATTGCATCTACACCTCCTATCCGGACTTACTAATGTATTTACCCCAAAACATTTCAATAATTCTTGTTTCACAATATTTCTTTCTCAATGCAAAATTCCAATTCCCAATTCAATAATTATAACAAGCAAGGTATTGAAGTGCCAATGCAACAATTATCCATGCAATGCAATAATCAACCATGCAATATAGTAATCATCCATGCGATGTAACATCCTACTATTTATAGAACTTCCACACAAATGTTCCATTTGTGATCACAATTTCAACTTCCCTTTCCATTACATTTCAACACATATCACATATGAATTTTACATCTAACCAAGTGTAGCAACATTTTCACATCCCATGTGTTCTCAACATTTTGTCATTTCATGACTATATACTTGTTCACTTAAACAATAAACACAAAAAAAGAATTTTGCACTCATTCTTGTAACGATCCTGATTTCGATCCTTCTTTTATGATTTGCCACTTCGACTGGGCTGGTCAGGGGTCGAGCTGCCCGGTCAGCTCGCGGGGGTCCAGGGGCAGTGCCCCTTGGCGGTTCCTAGGGTAGCGCCCTGGCGGGGTTGAAGGGTAGCGTCCCCCAAAACAAAAATGCAAAATGCATTCGAAGTTGCTTGTCCGTTCGAGCGGCGAGCGAAGAATGTTTGGTTTCAGAAGTTTGACCTATCTGCAAAAAGTATTGGGTTAGTGTATTTGACGCTCGAGCGAGGCATTCCAAGATCGAGCGAACCATGCTATATCATTTTGTGAATCTGATATTTCATATCACTTTTTCAGTCCTGTCTCTCTCTAAAAGTCTCCAGAATTTCAGATCGGGAGCTTCTCTCTCTAGAAGTCATCTTTTCTCTTTGATTTCTCCAAATCCATTGAGATTTAGACCTAAGTCCTTCACCAAAGTTGGTTATCATCTCGAGGGCTTTGTTGTGTGCAGTGAAGATCGAGTTTCGACACCGTTGAATTTGAGGGTTTTATCTCATTTCTTCTTCAAAATTTGAGGTAGGGATTTTCTTAGAGTTATATATTTGTTTTTGCAAGATCTAGATGATTTTTGAAATCATCCTTTGATTAGCTTTGAGAAATTGATTGTTGATTTCAAGAAGATGAGTGATTTTGAAAGAGGGTTTAATTTCATTTCCTTTTAAAATAGAAATTGAAGGTTTTGAACCATATTGATTGAAGAAAGATGATTTTGGAGAGATTCTTCTAAATATCTTGTAGATGAATGGTTTTGGTGAGAAAACCTAGAAATTGGGTCTTTTCTTTGAAAGATGTTAAAAATCCTTGGAAGATATTGTCATATTTATTTTGTGTATCAAAATAAATGGATGTTTTGAAAATTGTTTATTTATATATAAATGACGAATTTTGTGAAAAAAATGAGAAATGTTGTTTCTTTTGGAAATTGTTGTCAAAATGTTGATTTAGTCTTGAATTGACTAAATTGTTGAGATTGCTCGAAATGTGAGAATTACGTTATTCTCTTGAATGAATTGGATATAAAAGTGTATATATATATATATTCATTTTGTGGAATTGTGTTGAAAAGAGGATTGGGAATTTTGATCACAATGGTATATTGTGTGGAACAATTGAATATGGAAGTAATGTTGCATTGCATTATTAAGCATACATTGGCATTTCAATTCATTGGACTATGTTAAGCTTTGGAAATTTGTATTGAGAAAATAATGTTGGGAAATGGGTTTTCATGAAATGGTTTTGGGATAAATATGATGGTAAGTCTTGATAGGTGGTGTAGATGAAATTGTTTAAGTTGGCCTGAGTGTCCTTGGTGAAAGACCAGGAAGTTTCGCGGATAGATGTCGAGCCTTCCGGTTAATATCGGTAAAAATGACAATTAGTAGTACTCGTATAGTCTACTTGTAGACACCGACCTAGGAATTACCAAAGTTGTATTTACCGCCCCCTTTAATTAAATTGATAAATTTTGAACAGTTGAAGTAGCATAACATCATTGAGCATGATGGTTTTCAAAGGATGAAGATGTGTTTTATTTTCAAAAAGGCATGGCATGGCATGTGCATTCATCTCTTAAGACTTGTATAAAATGTATATACTTTGTTAAGGATTTCTTACTTGGCTTTATGCTCACCCTACCGGATTTTTGTGTAGAAAAAGACGTGGTGAATCCGCCTAATTGAGAGCGTTATAGCGATCCCGGTTTCCCTTTTCTTTATTTGTTGTATCCGAACTTAGGCTCTGTGGAGTTGGTTGTGGCGTACATCCTGTTTACATCCTTTACTCTTTGTATTTGAGTCTTGGGTTGTGTTGGGTAGGTTTGAAACAGGTTGGTTGAGCTTAGAAACCTAAACTAGTTGCCCAGATTTTGATCTATCCGCTCGAGCGGGAGTTTTGACGCTCGAGCGTGATTTTCCATCTCCCAGTATTTCTTCTGCAGTGTTGGACGCTCGAGTGGGCGTTTTGACGCTCGAGCAGAAGGTTGTGTGTAACGCTCGAGCGGGGAGTTGGACGCTCGAGCGGGGACCTGGTTCAGTGTAAAGTTCTGGAAGTGTGTATCCGCCGCTCGAGCTGGATTTTTGACACTCGAGCGGGAGTCTGTAAGTGACGCTCGAGCGGAGCTTTTGGCGCTCGAACGGGGCGACTCTTATTTAAAAGCCAAATCCGACTTTTTGATCACTTTTTCAAGATCTTTTCTCTCTCTTACTTTTCGAAAACACCATTGTTGAGCTTCTCACTCTAGAGCTCTACCTTCTCTCTAGGTATTGATCTAGTAGGAGTGATTTGCTCATCTTTGGCCTTTACAAAAAAGTTGTTGATCGTCGAGGGCTACCTTTTGATCCGTAAAACTTGTGATTTAGAGCAACTTTGTTTTCGTCATCTTCTCCATTGGGTGTCATCTTTTGAGGTAGGGGTTCCTACTCACTATTATGGGTTTTGACATAGATTATTGGGCATTTCGTTAAATGGCTTGATTTTGAGATCTAGGGTTTTAAAGTGTATAAAAGAGGGTTTGTTATTTTGGATTCTAAAATGTGTATTTTGGGTTTCAAATAGTGGTATTGTTGGTGGTTGATGAAATATAGACCATTGGGTTGTTATTGGAAAATGGGGAGGAAGACCCTAATTTGTATATATATTAATTGGTATAATTAATTTGGAAAGGTTATGGATTTATGGAATTGAGTTATAAATAATGAAATTGGCTCATTATATGGTGAAATGGTGGAGTCGGATTTATTAATCGCTTACTTTTTAAAAACATTGATATTTTATCTGTTGGAGCTTTTATTATCTGTTTAGAAATAATTGCTTGGGCTACCGGTGGAGGGTAGTTTTGATTGTTGTAGACAATGCATGATGATTAGGCAAACTAAAACTAATCAATTGGATATGTCATAGAGTATGACGGTGGATAGAATACATTAACGTTATGTATTGATGGAGTATGTATATGACCTTTGTGTATATATATATGTTGTGTTGTATTGTGTGGGAGGAGATAGGGGATGTACTCCACGGTTTAGGGGAAGATGGGGGATGGACCTCTAAACCGAATGTTGTTTGGGAGAAGATAGGGGATGGACTCCACTGATACAGCTCATATGCTTGTCAGTTTATGTGGTGATATAGCTCATATGCTTATCTTTGGAAGTGTTGATATAACTTATATGCTTATCTGTTGATTTGTTGATATAGCTCATATGCTTATCTATCGAAGTGTTGATACAGCTAGTAGGCTTATCTATTGTGAAATGGGAACCGTTTAAAATGAGTTTTGTCTCATGTAAGTTGTAGGCCAGGTTCTGAGCCATAGTTGTGAATTGTGAGCTTGTTAAGAGATGGAAAATGAAATGAAACATAGACACTGTGGTCATGTAATGAAAATGGTGTATAAATTGATTTATGGGAATTAAACATTTATCAACTGCTAATGTCTTAGTTAATGCTCATGTTGTGTTTAGCATATCTCTATTGGGCGTTGGCTCACCCTATATGGGACATCATTTTCAGGTACAGGTAACATGCCATCTCCAAGGACATAACTTGGATGGTTATGGGAGTTGAAGACTCTTTTTGGATTATTTTGTTTGTATTACATGTGTATCAAGCCAAGGGCTTACCTGTATAGAGTTAGTACTCTTCTTTTTTTGTAACCAAGTGTTAACTTGGAAAGCTGTAAGCCTGTAGGGCACTTGCTTTTGTTGTTAACATGCAATACTGTTGTAAGAACCACCCTGATGAATATAAATGGTTAATTTCTCTTATATCAATGCATGTCTAAAGTGATGGGTTTTATGTAATATTTTGAGGGCATTACAGAGGGCATGGAAATGTGTGTGTTGAGAGCACTAAAGTTTTCATTTGCTGTGATCCTATTTGTAAGCCAAGGGCTATGTATGTGTGGGTTTGAATAACCATTTTGTTTACCGGGCTTAAGCCTTGGAAGATTGTAAACCTTTAGGGGTGCTTATTTGGTTATTTACTTGTTGTTGAATCAATGCAATATCGCATGAGGAACTATTGTTATTATGTAATGCAAGTATGGGAAGTTATATTTGGTTTTCCTTTAAGAAAGCCATGATTGTTGCATTATCATTTGGGCTAGAAATTTGGGGCGTAACAATTCTTATGTACCAAGAAAATTTGTCATTTTGAATCCAATAATAAGAAATTTCCACTTATTCACTTATTTGGCACAAGAAAACTGTAGATGCTCAACATCTTCCAAAACTCCCAAATTTCTAGGTTTTTCATTAAAACTTGACATTTCCTCATCTCTTGGTAAAATCTTGCCAAAAACATCTTTCTTAAATCAATGTGATTTAAACCCTCAAGAAAATCATTTAAATAATACAAGAGATAAACCCATTTTCAAAACCACCAAATTTCTTGAGCCAAAAACCAAATTTTTAATGCCATCCAAGGGGAAATCTCGAAATTAACATAAACTGGCAAATATATATATATATATAACTCTAAGAAAATCACCACCTCAAGTTTTGGAGAGGAAGAGAGAAGAAACCCTCAAATTTGATGGTGTTAAAATCCAATCTCCACCGCACAAAATGAAGCCCTCAGAGAGTTTTCCAACTTTAATCAAGGAATTAGGGTCAAAATGTTTATGGATTTGGAGAAATCAGTGATCTAGTGAGGTTTGATGTAGAAAATGTAGAGAGAAGGAGGAGAAAATGGTTTTTAGAGAGATAGAGAGATGTATAAAATGATATACACTCAACCCAAGAAAAGAAGAAAAGCAGATTTTTCAGAGTCTGCAGATTCCCCAACGTACGGAGCTTGCCTTCCACACATGCGGCTCTCACCCCTGTACGTGCGGCCCATGTCCCGCACTTTCGACCACAAGTGCATATAATGCAGTGTGAACCTTGGCAGCCCCTCAGTTTCTCGCATGTGCGGCCTCACTTCCCACACGTGTGGCCCCTTTTCCGCACGTGCGGCCAAGGCCTCCGCACGTGCGGCTCTGCCCTTGGCCCAAAAAATTTTCCAGTTCAAATGAAAGACCCCCGGATTCAACTTCAAGCCTCCCGAAACAAGTGAAACTCATAATTGAAATTAATAGGGATGAAAATTTTGAGAGAGAGATTTCAAAAGTGATGAACCCAATAGTTGACAAGACCTCAAGTTAGACCCCAACACTCTAACATGATGAACCCTGACACACACAAAAGAAAAGTAAGACGATATATGTACCCGGTCATCACAATAATGAAAATTGGAATATGCTATTTTATGCATTTCTCAGCAGAAAAATTAGATTTAAGTTTTAATCCCAACCTTCACCATTTTTAGCCAAATTATTTTGGACCACTAAAATATATTTTTTAGGTCCCTTTGTTGTCAAATCCATGAACAAACTCTGTTTTATAGAGTTGTAATTTTTTCCTTGTTTTCTGACTTTCCCGTTCGAATGGGACCATTGGCGCTCGAGCGTAATGTGTGCTATCTTAGTAGTTTGGTGTGTCTGCAAAAATACTGGGAAGTGTGATTTCACGCTGGAGCGTGTGTTCTAGCGCTCGAGCGGAAACTCATTTAGTCACACGCGTGTATTAGTGAATTCGCTCGAGCGGAATGTTCTGCGCTTGAGCGGAGAGCGCGACCCCTGTTTTCTATATATATCTGTTTAAGCCTTATTTTAGGGTTAACTTTTCCTAGATCTTCTTTAAGAGTCTTAGGGTTTCTTTTGAGGTTTTCCTCTGAAGTTTTTATGAGTTTTTCTTGATATATTTGAGAGGGTTTGAAACCTGTGATCTAAGATACATACATCAAGGAGTTTGTTTCTTCATATTCAAGAGTGGTATTCTTTGGTGGAATCCGGAGATTCAAGCATGGAGCATCAAAGGAGTTTGATACTGTGCGTGGTCGTTGATTTGACATTGGAAGTTGTGGGTTCAACTTCATATTGATCAATTCCGAGACGAAGGCTGTGGTGAAAGAGTTATAGAAGATTTGAAGACAAATTTGATGTATTTGGTAATTTGTTGGTTATCTTTGTAATCTTTCTTTCTTCAGTAGTGGATCGATTAGTGACGTTTCGCCTGTGGTTTTTTTATCACAATTGGAGGTGCTTCAATTGTGGTTTTTCCACGTAAAAATCGTTTGTGTCGATTTATTATTTTTCGAAAACAACAATCTAAACCACTTTCATAAGTGCTTGTTGATTTGGATTGTGTTTTGAATAATTGGGAATTGGTGGAATTAAATCTTGATCAAATCATGAATCACTTAGGATTTTCAATTGGTATCAGAGTAGGTCACTCTTTGCTTTTATCAAAACTATAGGAGTGTGATTTTGTGTGATTGGTGATATGGATTCAATTCGTGAAGGTAACTCGACCCATAGACCTCCGTTACTTGATGGTACAAACTATTCTCACTACAAAGCTTGTATGGAGCGTTTTTAAAATCCATCAATGAGAAAGTTTGGCACTGTGTGATCTATGGGTGGAGTGAACCTACTGTCATCATTGATGGTATTGAGATAAATGGGACACAACCGATTATCAAAACTCGAGTTGGAACAGTAAGGCTATCAATTCCCTTGTTGGCTCCGTCACACTTGAAGAGTTTTGTCGTATCTGCACGTGTGAGGTAGCAAAAGAGGCATGGGACATTCTTGAAATGATTCACGAAGGTACTACTTCTGTTAAAAGGTCAAAACTTTAACGTCTCACTTCTGCCTTTGAAACCCTTTTTATGCTAAACTTAGTGACATCATGAATTCCTATTTCGCACTTGGTGAAAAAATCCCTGAAGCTAAAGTTGTTAGAAAAATTTTGAGGTCATTAACCGAGAGGTTCCAATCAAAAGTGACAGCTATTGAGGAGGCTCAGAATGTTGATACCCTCAAGCTTGATCAGTTGGTTGGAAACCTGCAAACTTATGAAGCCCACCAGATTTCTAAGAAAAAACAAAAAGATAATGTGGCTTTCACTAGTGCTCATGAGACTGCAAAAACTCCTGAGACTGAGTTTGATTTAGAGTCTGAGATGGCAGCTATGTTCACTAAACAGTTCAAAAAAAAAATTAAAGAAAAAGAAGCCTAATTTTAGAGACCCTATTTCAAAAAATAAGAGTAATGATAAACCCAAAACTTTTCCACCAAAACTTGCTCCAAAAACTGAAAAGAAGATTGTAAAGGGGCAAGGGGTCAAGTGTTATGAATGTCAAGGGTTTGGTCATATTGCCCTTGAATGTCCTTCGAAAAAGAATCGAAAGAAAGTCTACACAGTAACTTGGGATGATGAAAACGGGTCAAAGCAAGAACCCGAAGAAACTGAATTTGGTGAAGACGGGGATAATGCTTTCATGGCATTTTGGTCCATTTTCACACAACCTCTTCCGAAAGCCAGTGGAATTTTCTCGTGGTCAAAATCTGCATCATGCTCCTACCTTTGATGGGAGTAATTACTTGTATTAGAAGATCAGAATGAGGGCATTTCTGAGAGCTTTTGACCCAGAAGGCTGGCAAGCTATTGAAGAGGATGTTGAAAGTGCTAACAATTTGAGCAATCAGAGAGTCCTGATTACTATTCGTGGAGCAATTTTTGATGAAGAACAGCAACAGGTTGCTCACTACACAAAGGCTAAAGATGCATGGGACATACTGAGCCAATTTCATGAAAAGTGGAGATTCATCTTCACCACCATCTATCACCTTTCCTGCCTTAGTTGCTCGATTGGATGAGATCAAAGAGAATGAGAAGCAAAAAGAAGATGATGAAACATCAGAAGACAATGATGAGATTAATGGTGATGATTTACAACAAGCTTACAAAAAGCTTTATGAGGAATCTCTGAATTTGTCCAAAATCAATGACAAACTCACTCTCTAGCTCAAAGCATATGAAAGCGAGAATGTCAAGCTAAAAGGAGAACTTGTAATAGCAAAGCAGAATGTCATCAAGATCTCTAGTGACAGGAAAGACCTATGTGAGAAACTTCTATCCTGTGAAACTGAAAGGAATGAACTCTTTAAAGTGTCTTCCACATATGAAGAGAAGCTTGAAAGTCTTGAGATGTCATAAGCTACATTGGAAGAGATGGTTTGTCATAAAGATGAAGAACTCCAAATTGCTAGAGCCACAATTGCCATATGGAACAAAGGTTCAAAATCATTAGAAGACATCCTCGGGTCTCAACAAATGGGTTGTGACAAAAGTGGGCTAGGCTATGGTGCGACAGCTCACAAGGAACAGGCCTCTACATCATATGACCTGAAGACTCAAGCAAAGGGAAAGCTGAAGGTACACCAGGGTGATCCCTCTCTTCATCTACCGAACAGGGGTAACATCAACACAAGGGAGGTAAAGCCTGTTTTTATCTGTCATCATTGTGGTAGGTATGGCCACATTCATCCTTATTGCTTTGAATTGTTTGGTAAGGTGTCTAAAAAGGGTAGAAATTCGAATACTTTTTGGGTTAGGAGACAACCTTACATGTCTAGGCGGAATTCCAAGATTCATGAGGTTGTCCACAACGCCAAGACATTTACCAAGACCGCCAGACCTGATTTTGTTAAGACCAAAAAGATTTGGGTGAAAAAAGATGATTTGACTTGTTTAGTTGTTTGCACTACCCTAAAAGCACGTGACTCACACATGTGGTATCTTGATAGTGGCTGCTCTTGTCACATCTCAGGTAACAAATCCTACTTCACCTTCCTTGAAAAATATAAAGGTGGAATTGTTACCTTTGGAGATAGTGGCACTTCTAGAGTCATTAGTAAGGGCTCTATAAGTGTAGCTGGTCTTCCCAAGCTTGAAAATGCTTTGCTTGTTGATGGTCTTAAAGCTAATCTTTTGAGCATTAGTCAAATGTGTGATTCCCACCATGAAGTATTGTTTTCAAAAAATAAATGTAAAATTTTGGATAAAAAGGGAAATACTGTCTTGCATGGGGTTCGCACATCTGATAACTGCTATGAGATTGTTACTACTAATGATCTCACTTGTCACTCAACCATCATAAGTAACATTGATTTGTGGCATCAAAGATTAGGTCACATGAATTTCAAAGACCTAACTAAGATTGCCAACAAAGAGCTTGTGAGGGGAGTACCTAAACTGGGTAAGAATCTGAATCATGTGTGTGGACCATGTTAACTTGGGAAACAAACCAGTGCCCCTCATAAAAAGGTGAACAGCTTTACAACCAAACGTCCTCTTGAATTGGTTCACATGGACTTAATGGGACCTACTCGCACTGAAAGCATCGGAGGTAAAAGATACATTTTTTTAACTGTTGACGATTTTACTTGATTTACATGGATAAATTTTTTAAGGAAAAAACCTGATACGTTTGATGCTTTCTAGGCCTTAGTCCTTAAAATCCAAAATGAACAGGGTGTTTCCATTGGGCGTATCATAAGAATCCGAACTGATCATGGTCATGAGTTTGAAAACAGTTCATTTTTGGATTTTTGTGATATGCATGGAATTAAGCATGAATTTTCTGCACCTATTACCCCACAACAAAATGGAGTGGTTGAGAGGAAGAACAGGGTTGTTCAAGAGATGGCTGGGGTCATGCTCCTTAGTAAGAAACTTCCCCCAAAGTTTTGGGCTGAAGTGCTAAATACTACTGTTTATGTCAGAAATCACGTGTATTTAAGGCCCGGCACTTTACAAACTCCATATGAATTGTGGAAGGGATTGAAACCTAATGTAAAATATTTCAAAACTTTTGGGAGTAAGTGTTACATTTTCAACTATAGAGAGCCTTTGGGCAAATTTGACTCCCGAAGTGATGAAGGTATTTTTCTAGGGTATTCAACCACTAGTAGGGCTTTTCAAGTCTATAACCTGCGAACTTCTTCTTTAATGGAATCAATCAATGTGGTTATAGATGACACAGGTTCTCCTACTCCAGCAACAAATGAGGATGAATATGGTGAGTCTCCAATCCTGGATACTATACCATAAAGTCAAAAAGAAGCTAAGGTCCAAGCACAAGAAGTTGAGACAACACCATCTTCACAGGTAAGTCAGAGTCCAAAGAGTGCACAGAGAGACACCACTTCTGATGCTTCTGTCACCACAAGTCCTGAGTTCAAACCATCAGCAAGGGTGAAACTGAATCATCCAGCTCAACAGGTGATTGGAAGTGTATCGGATCGAATGAAAACCCGAAGACAAATTTGAGATGAGGTATCACATATGTGATGTGTTTTGTTTCTTTAATTGAACCTCAGAATATTAAAGAGGCCTTACTAGATGATAGTTGGGTGAATGTTATGCATGAAGAATTAGGCCAATTTGAACGTAACAATGTTTGGACTCTAGTTTCCAAACCTAGAGACATGAATGTGATAGGTACCAAGTGGATCTTTAAAAATAAATCTGATGAGAATGGTACTGTGGTTAGAAATAAAGCAAGGTTGGTTGCTCAAGGCTACACACAAGTAAAGGGTGTTGACTATGATGAGACGTTTGCCCCAGTTGCACGTCTCGAATCTATTCGTATTTTACTTGGTGTTGCATGTTTTCTTAGTTTCAAATTGTATCAAATGGATGTGAAAAGTGCTTTTCTAAATGGGTACTTGAAAGAAGAGGCTTATGTTGAGCAACCAAAAGGGTTTGAGGACCCTAAATGTCCAAATCATGTCTACAAGTTAGACAAGGCTTTGTATGGGTTGAAACAAGCCCCTCGGGCTTGGTATGATAGACTTACTACATTTCTGCTTCATAATGACTTTCAAAGGGGTAGTGTGGATAAGACTTTATTTGTGAAACACACTAAGTCTCATATTCTTGTTGCTCAGATTTATATTGATAATATTGTGTTTGGATCCACTGCTGAACATCTTGTGAAATATTTTTCGGATTGCATGACACACGAGTTTGAGATGAGCATGATGGGAGAGTTGTCTTATTTTTTGGGTCTACAAATTAAACAGTCTCCTTCGGGTATGTTTGTTTCTCAGACTAATTATGCCAAAAATCTTGTGTCAAAGTTTGGTCTTGAGTCTGCCAAACATAAACGCACTCCCATGAGCACCAGTCTTCACCTTTCCAAAGATTCCTCTAGTATTGATGTTGATCCTATCCTTTATAGGAGTATGATAGGGAGTCTTCTTTATCTCACAGCCAGTCGTCCTAATATTGCTTTCTGTGTAGGTGTTTGTGCCCATTACCAAGCCAGTCCTAAAGAGTCTCATCTTCTTGCTGTCAAACGCATCATTAAATATGTTAATGGGACATTGGGGTATGGGGTTTGGTTTTCTACTCATACTACAACTAAAATTACTGGTTTTTCTGATGCCGACTAGGCAAGGTGTGCTGATGATAGGAAAAGTTCATCCGGGGGGTGTTTTTACCTTGGGAATAATTTGGTTTCCTAGCATAGTAAAAAACAAAATGCCATCTCTCTTTCGACTGCTGAGGCTAAGTACATTGCTGCAGGGAGTTATTGTGCACAAATGCTTCATGATTATGGGATAGAACAGAACACTCTCACTCTTTTCTGTGATAATACAAGTGCCATAAACATTTCAAAAAATCTTGTCCAACACTCTCTCACCAAACACATTGACATTTTTCATCATTTTATTCGAGAGTTAGTGGAAGAAAGCCTTGTTGTTCTTGAACATGTTCCCACTTAGCATCAAAAAGCTGATATTTTTACAAAACCCCTTGATCTTCTTAGGTTTGACTTCCTTAGAAAGACCTTGGGTGTAGTGCTCAGTTGTTAGGGTGTTATCTCAGTTGTTAGGGTGTTATCTGTTCTGGAGGGGGTGTGTATGATTATTTTTTTTGAATACTTGGATGCAATAATCTCATTCTCCTGAATTCCTGTCATCACTGCATTTAGAAAAATATGAACTCCTGTCGTGCTGCAAGCTAGACTTCTTTGTTCATTGTTCATAGCTCATTCTGAATGCCCATACTCATTAACTTCATGATCTCATTCTGTACACATCCTTGAGATAAACTGTTGCAGGGGTTTCCGCACAAGTAATCAAAGTTCTCTATGGACCACAAATAGTGTTTCTTATACTTTTTCAGAGGAATTGACTTATACTAGTATGTCATGGGTGATGTTGAGTCTCTTAACCATCTACCATCATTTTTCACTTCAACAGTTTCTCCCTCAGTTCATTGAAGTCTAGGCATGAGGAAAAGGCTACCTCAGAGGCACCAACCAGGCCATCCTTTTTTATTCCATTCTTCTCTGGTTTGGTCTCCATACTCTTGAGCGTGCATGCCACCAGTGAGTGCCCACAAGAAAGAGAAGTTGAAAACAATAATAATAATATAAAAAAGGGACTCATTGATTGAGAGGGAGCCTCCACGTTTACTCAACAAATACCCCGTGATTTCTAGTGGTTTGCCTTTTCTCTAGGATGTTTAGTTACTCTTGCCGGAGGTCCAGCCATCCGATCACTACGAGGATTAACTCTAGCTCTGTGGCCTCTCAAGGATCACATACACACATTTTGCTTGTGAGCTCTTATGTTTGTTTTTGAGTTATGCATTCTCATATTGCTTATGATCATTGATTGAATATTATCTAACTTGCTCAGGATTTTGTAGTTCATAATTCTTTTTAATAAACAAGTTTACAGGCTGCATGGAGTGTGATCATTTCATCCTAGTCTAACATTTTTCCAATCATACTCTTCTTTGTTTAACAGTTCACCCTTCTCTGATCAAGTTGTTTTTTTGTTTTTATTTTCTTTAAAAAAGGGGGGGGGGGGTTTGGTGCTTATGGTGTTTTGTCCCCGCTCGAGCGGAATATGTTACGCTCGAGCGTGAATTTCTTTCCTTCAGCATCTAGTCCAGGGTTTTGCAGTTCTGGGAGGGTGTTTTTGACACTCGAGCATCCTGTTTCGAGCTTGAACGGATCCGTGCATGCTTTGGCACCCGCTCCAGCGTTCAATATCACGCTCAAGTGGACTAGTTTGGTTTAAATACTCGCTCCCTCGACTCTTCAGTTCATTTTTTCCCAAAATTCATTCTCTCTCCCTAGAGCTTGGCTTGTGACCATATTAGGCTGTGATTTTGAGATCCTCCTTGGTTTTTTTTACCTCTAATTCTCCCTTGGTAAGTTTCTCCTTCTCTTTCTCTTTGTTTTATCTTTTGTTTGGCATATATGAAAGTTGTGTTCGGGTTGATTTCCACTTAGTTTTTTTTTTCTTCTTTCACTTGCCTCATACACTTTCACAGAGTTTTTTTTTTTTTTTTCGTCTTAATGGTGAGTTTGGTTGTTGTCTTGAGTATCTCCTTGATTTTCTAAGCTTTGCTCTGCTGTGTCGATGCTTCTAGGGTTCCAAGTTGTGGGTTTAATTTCTTTCATTATGTTCTCTCATCTCAATTGCATGTTGGTTTAGTGAGTTTGGTTCAGTTTTGCTAGGTTCTGGATACTACATTAGTGATTTATTTTCTTTATACTGTCATTGATATTATTCTCTGATTCTGTGGTTTTGATATCGAACTGTTGAATTACTAATGTTTTCCCATGCTCTGTTGCTTTGGGTTTTGGGTTGTTTGGGCTTTAGTTGTGTTTGGATCCATCATGTCTGCTTTCAAACGTCGCAAGTCTACAGTTTCTCGTCCTTCGTATAACCCTGATAGATTTCCTTCTGCCCAAAAAGCCAAGTTATTTAGAGAGTCTTTCGCGTCTAGGACTATTCATCTCGAACGTCATGTCCAGCCAAACACATTCGAGTCTATTCCCATCCGTCCTTTGTTTGATCCATTAGGCAGAGACTTGGTCCTGTCCTTCTCTGGATGCCAAAACCCAGACTGGGTTCGTGAGTTTTACTGTAACATTGAGGGTATAGACGATATTGGTCCTTCCTTTCAGACATGGGTCCGTTCTAAGTCCATCTTTGCTTCTCCCGAGCTTATTAGAGAGCTCTGTGGTATTGACCGTGTGTTTCCGGAGCATTATCCTTTTCCAGTTCGTTCTACTTGTGATTTTAATGTCATGGCTAAAGTCTTGTGTGGTGCTCCTCGTAATTGGATCAGGGGAGCTTTGATTAAACAGTTTGAACTCCTTCATGAGTTTTGATTGCTTAATCTTATTGTTTGTGCTAATATCATTGTCACCACTCACTCTTCTGAAATTAATCAAGAACAAGGGTTCATTCTTTTTTGTATTGCTCGTCATATGTCCATTGATCTAGCCACCCTCATTCTTCGTAAGATGATAGCTGTTTTTGGCAACAAGCAATTAGGCCTCCCTTATGGTTGTTTAATCAACCGTCTCTTGTCTCGACTTGAAGTTTCCGTCTTAGAGGACGATGAGTATGCCTCTCCTTCTAAACCCTTCACTAAGAAGACTGTTTCACAGAGTCGTGCAAAGTCAAGGGGGAGTCTACTAGGGTTGGTACTTCTACAGGTATAGCAGCTGGGCTTGCCGAGGAGGTGGAAATTGATGCTGCTGCAGCTGGTGTAGAGGAGGATGGTGTTCCACTCTGGACCTCTCATGACCAGCTTCGACATTTTGAAGAGGTTGTGACACGGCGATTGGATCTTCTAGATGCTTGGTTTGATGCCTTCGATGACCGCCTTGGCCAGTTGGAGGAGTCCGCCGTCCAGACTACTACTCAGCTAGCTTACATTATCTCTTTGCTTCAGATCCGGCAGCCTCATCCACCACTTGATGCTTGATTGCGATCTTTGTTTGTTGGACTATTTTTTTTTTCTACTTGTCTCCCGGCCAAAAAAGGGGAGAATTTTTAGGTTGGTTGGTGGTACATTTTGGGTATTTTGGATATTCACTTTGGTTTTGGTTATAGTTGCGTTTTTTAGTATATCTGTTGTTGTTGTGGACTTTACTTTATTTCATAGACATTCGTTATCTTCTTATGAAGTTCCACAGTTTTTGTTTTTCTGGTGTGTTGCTTGCTGTCTCACAGGTGGATGTTTGATGGATTGTTCGGATGTCAGCTCAACTTATTTGTTGATTACAGAGTTATTTTTTTTATGTATCTGATAGGTTGTCAGGATGTCTAGTGCATAAAATTGTTAAAAGAGTTTTGTCTAGGAATTGACAAATGGGGAGATTGTTAGGTCCCTTTGTTGTCAAATCCACGAACAAACTCTATTTTATAGAGTTGTAATTTTTTCCTTGTTTTCTGACTTTCCAGCTCAGGCGGGACCATTGGCACTCGAGCGTGATGTGTGCTATCTTAGTAGTTTGGCCTATTTGCAAAAATACTGGGAAATGTGATTTCGTGCTTGAGCGTGTGTTCCAACGCTCGAGCGGAAACTCGTTTAGTCACACGCGTGTATTAGTGACTCCGCTCGAGCGGAATGTTCTGCGCTCGAGCGAAGAGCGCGACCCCTGTTTTCTATATATATATCTGTTTAAGCATTATTTTAGGGTTAACTTTTCCTAGATCTTCTTTAAGAGTCTTAGGGCTTCTTTTGAGGTTTTCCTCTGAAGTTTTTATGAGTTTTCCTTGATATATTTGAGAGGGTTTGAAACCTATGATCTAAGATACATACATCAAGGAGTTTGTTTCTTCATATTCAAGAGTGGTATTCTTTGGTGGAATCCGGAGATTCAAGCATGGAGCATCAAAGGAGTTTGATACTGTGCGTGGTCGTTGATTCGACATTGGAAGTTGTGGACTCAACTTCATATTGATCAATTCTGAAACGAAGGCTATGGTGAAAGAGTTACAGAAGGTTTGAAGACAAATTTGATGCGTTTAGTAATTTGTTGGTTATCTTTGTAATCTTTCTTTCTTTAGTAGTGGATTGATTAGTGGTATTTTGCCCGTGGTTTTTTTTTTTTTATCACAATTGGAGGTGCTTTAATTGTGGTTTTTCCACGTAAAAAACGTTTATGTCAATTTATTATTTTTCGAAAACAACAATCTAAACCACTTTCGTAAGTGCTTGTTGATTTAGATTGTGTGTTTTGAATAATTGGGAATTAATGGAATTAAATCTTGATCAAATCACGAATCACTTAGGATTTTTAATATTTTATCATTTTATTAATTTGTAGTATTTTATAATTTTATATAATTTTATGTGTTTGTACATATTTTGAATGTTTGTACATAAATTGGTATAAGTTATACATTTTAGATATTTTATATATTATATTATATATGCTATAAAATAAATAAAATAAAATAAAAATTGATAGGCTGCCAACATCCAGTAACTAAGCATATATATATGATATAATATTTAAATTATTATATTATTATATGTTTTGTTTGGTTTTGAAGGAATTGCCTATAAAAGGCAATCAGGGGTGCAAAGCTGGGGGCTGGGAAATCAAGAAAGGAAAAACTAGGAAGAGAAGAAGAAGTAGAATAAAAATAAAAGAAAGAAAGAAAGAAAATAAAAGAAAGAGGAGGAAAGGAAATTATTTTCAAAAATTGTGAGGGAAGTAAATTGATTTTCAAAAATTAAAATTTTTTAAATCAATCTTTCTATCCACTGACATATATTACCCACAACTTTATTAAAGCTAAAATTTGAAATTTCTTATTGAGATTCCAAAGCATGCACCAACCGTAAGGTTGCAAAGAAGAAAGTTTGATAATCAGAAAATTCACCCTTTCCTCCAAAGGTGAATTTTTGCAATCTTCTCATTTATTTTCTTATATTTTCTTTACTGTTTTAAATATGTGATATTTAGGTTGTAAAAGTGAAAGGCTGAGCCTCTGTTCCTTTGATTTCTTTTTTCAGAATATGTGATGTAAATATGTGGTATAAATATGTGATTGAAGCTATAAAGGCTTCTACATTAAAAGTGTTAAATATTCTCTTCTTGATTAATTTTGAACATGGAATTGGATTCCACATCCATATTCTATGAGTAAGAGGACGAGTCTGTAACTACTTTTGATGAGTTATATGTATTCCCTCCGCTCCCCTTTCTTTCCTATTTTCTTAGAAGTACTATAGAGCTTTCACAAGCTTCGTAACATTCCCCTTTGAAATGGTGGCAATCCACTCTCTCCAATTAATAAGTATGGATTTGGGTATTAACTTGCCCTTATTCACAAAGAGATCATGTAGTTTCCCATCAATTTCTTAGGCTTGAATTTCTTTTTGTTTTAATACATTTATTTTTTGAATTTATAGCAAAATATCTTTTGTACATATCTCTTTACCATTGCTGGGGGTTGTAGCCCATCTACCTATTCCTTAAGTGTTTTCTATGGATGAGAGATGTGGAATGGATGAACACCCCTTGGAAAGTGTTCTTGGCTTCTGTTTTGGAAACTTTGCACTAACCTATATTCTGCCCGAAAGAAGACTTTGGCCAGTCCATTTTCTATTTCGGTTGGTCATTGTTATGTATAGTCGGCTAACTTCTTCAACAACAGAGCAGAGAGCTTCTAGAGGGTGGTCTCTTGGGTGATTCTGGAATTGCTGGGTGATTTATTTTAATTGATTAGTATGATTTGTTAGATTGAGTAGTAATTTGGCTGAATCTATTCATTATTGTAATAACTCCTCCGACTTCACTTAATTTATTTATTTATTATTATTCATTCAATTGTTATAATAGTCTCTCTCTCTCTCTCTCCTGTACCCCTTTCTTATTCATTTGAATTATTGTAATAACTTCTAACCCCACATTTTTCTATCCCTTTTATTTCTATTGAGCATCATTTTTTTATTTATTTATCATATCTATGACTTGCATCCATTTTCCATGCATTAAGATTCGGCTAATTTGTATCTGTGGGTTTTATCAATTCTTATGTGCCTATGTGCGCTAATTCATGCCTTGAGATGATTCATGTATCAAATGTTAGTAGCTGGATCTTTAGTTGCATTTTGTGTATCTATTGTATTAGTGTTTTGCGTATAGAATCGTGCATATTATACTAACTTTGTTTCATCTTCATAGTCGGACGTGAGCAAATACTAGGTGAGCATTTATAGCTTTCACATCTTGCCTGTGAATGATTTTTCTTGGTATGTCGAAAGCATCTTACTATGCGACTATTTTCTTAGTTCATATATCTCTATGGTTGCTAGTGGATGGAGGTTGTGTCGTTTAACTTGGAATAATGTTGATTCTCATGCCCATGGGCTTAGTTTCATTTGAGTTGTACATATCTCAAAACTCTTTCAAAATGCATAAAATCAAAGCATACCAAAATAAATGACACAGTCTATACTTGATTGCTTCACATAGTAATGTTAGCATTATTAATAATCAGAACATGAGAATATAATGTTTATAAAACTTATATCATGGTTTAGTAGAGGCTAATCTTTTGATTGGGTGAGCGGAGTACTCAATTCATGACCTTCTCCCCTCATACCTAAGGTTCCGAACCGAGGCATCTTTGGTTATGACAAACAGTGGCCTTTGGTACGAGTCATGGATTTCATAATTTTCTCAAAAGATTAGGTTGCGACTCTGAGATTTGATGATGTAGTCCATTTCTAGCATATTTTGCAATAAATGGATTTTCTATAAAAGTTGTTGGATTTGGACTCTCATTTTCTATTTCACATTGCACTAGTGATATCAGATCAGGAGATTGGGAGTCTAAACTATTGGTGCGCTTGGTAACCCCAAAAGCATCCCACAACCTACTTGTTCTAAGTGTAAACAGTCGGGCCATGTCATGCGTCATTCTCTTCAACGTCGAGTCTCACATCAGTGGGGGATGGTGGCATTTGTGTTTTGTTATTATAGTATTTTTTTATTCTGGACAGGGTGCCCACTTTTGTTGTGTATGTATATCAGTTTGTTTATCTCAACAAATTTGGACACGTAATTAATTATGAATTTCCTTGACTCCAAAAGTTGTCGTTGAAATTTATAGTCCTAGTATTGTTGTGGATGTGTTGGTTCTTTCATGAGTTGAACAGGCGATGATTTGCGAACTTTCTTTTGATTTAGGATTTGTTTATTGGATTTAGAAGTTCATGTGTCGGACTGACTTGATTTTGATGTAGTTTGAGAATTGAGTCGTGTTATTTGAATTCAGGTGGTTTGAGGTATCATGATCTGTTGGGTTTTTTTATAGGAGTGGTGAGGATTTCTTGGTTAGTGTTGGGACCATTCTTTGATGAGGGGGTGATGCTTGAGTCCTTAGGTGATGAGAGTAATGCTTGTACTAACTAGTTGATATGTTCGGGTTGGTATGAGTAAGGGGTTTGTTGTTGACCCTATCGGTCTTTTGTGAGCATTGTGAATTGTTTAATTGCCACGTAGGTATGGATATTATTGTGGGTTGACTTGGAAATGGGAGTCATGTGATTGAGTTTCAAAATGGGCAAATATTCGAAGAGAGAGGCCTTGATGTGAGTAGTCTTGAGGAGTCCAATGCGGACTCAAGGGATGTGTGAGAGTGTGGGTTGAACTTTATATTTGGGTGAACAGTGTGGGGTAAATATTAGTGTGTAGTGCTAAGTATAGAGAGTTCGTTGAGTTGGTTGGTTGGTGTTGGGATTTGGTCAGCAAGGAGTTGCAAGGTTAAGGAGTACTTTGAATTACACTTGAGAAAGCGTATAATTTTGCAAGTGTGAGTGTGATGCTCTGTGTAAGCTTGTGTGAAAATTCTTGAGTTTGAGATAATAGAGTAGAATCTTGATGTCGTGATCATAATTGTGTAATATAAAAAAAATTGGTAAGTTGTGATAATAATTGTTATGGGATGAAATTCCAAAAATTTATAAAATGTGCATTATTGTTTTGTTAACACGGTAATTATTATTGCAAATTGTTGTAATGTTGAGAGAGGAGTTTGGAATGGAATTTTCAAAATGTTGTGGCCTTTGATGGCATTGTCAAATTGAAAATGCTATTGTTGTAATCACACTTGATTGTGAAAAGAAAATAGTGAGGAAATAATGTGGTTATCTACATAGTATGAGTGTTATTTGACCATTTTCGGAAGAACCTTTTCAAACTTTGAAGTTACATGAAACTTGGAAAACACTTTAAAATTGTACTTGGAGTGAGTTTGGGCACCCTTTGATAAGTTTTATA
This sequence comes from Camellia lanceoleosa, assembly GCA_025200525.1. Lineage (NCBI taxonomy): Eukaryota > Viridiplantae > Streptophyta > Magnoliopsida > Ericales > Theaceae > Camellia > Camellia lanceoleosa. Next base: position 117,367,039 of record CM045762.1, on the reverse strand, counting down.
TGCAAGAAAAGTGTGTTCAAGAAAGATGAGGATTTTTTTTTAACAACACAAGACATGTAAATAGTCCTTTAATGTTGCATGGAAGTATTGTGTAATGATTTTGAACTGGATTACTGGCAATGTAGTTGTGTATCTTGTGCTCGATCAATTAACATTGCTATAATTGTTGTGCCAAAGGTCCATTCTTGTGAGTCGAGTTTTATTTGCAAGTCCTTTTCTTTTTCGTGAGAGGCGATTGAGAATTCTTGATGTGGGTATAGGTCCATCATTGGATTTTAGGGTATTGGACAATCGTAAGGTATTTAGTGTTTGTAGATGGTTGAGAAATGTGTGATGTACTTGGGTGTACGAGTGGAAACCATTTTTTTTTGAATTCTAGTCTTATAGACCCATGAGTTCTTGTGGGTCGTAGAGGCACTTGTGACCACATCTATTTAATCTTGTTCGGCAACCCATACATAATGGGAAGTTTTTGTTTTGTTTGATCTAACCTTTTCTATCCTAGTAGACGAGTTGGGAATTGACTCATCATGCCCCTGTCTTGCTATCCTTGTTATTTGTGTGTCCTTGGGGCACCGAGATGATATGTTGGTATCCGAGAAACCATTGTCCTAAATTTGGATTAGTGATTGTAGCCCTTGGGTGATTGTATCACCTTGAAACTTGAGGTAACCTTAATTTTAGGGACGAAATTTTCTAAAGTGGAGAGGTTGTAGCGCTTCGAACTCCGTGTTATAATGGAATTATATTTGACTCTTTGATTATCATAATTGAGAACCTTTTTAATCGATATTTGAGCCTTGGTTAAGGCGTTACAGTAATGGTTGGGGCAAGATTGGACCAAAAACTCCAAATTTAAACAGTTGTTTCCAAGCAGTCTTCACACTTTTACTTTTTTCTCTTTCAACACCTTGAATCTTAACGTGAGCCTAGAACTATTGGAAAGATTATTTTCGAAGTTCCAATTTAGACACAAGAACAACCCAAAATGGAGTCCGGACAAAAGAGTTATGCCCATTTGAAATTTGCGTACTTGAGTTGTGGGCATAGTACGCTTGAGCGCAAATTTGACCACTCAAGCGGTCTGTAGACCTTTTCAGCTCTGAATTTCAAAGTGGTCTAAGATACTACAAACATTGATTCATAGCTCCAGCGGCTTGTTCGAGAAAGTAGAGATTTTGCAAGCTTTTATTCACTGCTCGAGCTCAACTTTGACCGCTTGAGCGGTCAGTTCGAATTCAACAAATTTTAGTTGTTCTTCTAGTCAAATTTGTGGGTCCAAAATTCACTTTTGGCTCCTCTACTATATATAGACTCATTCTCTCCCTCTTTATTCACTTTCTCTTTCCCTCTTTCTCTGTGCACCTTTTCTCATTCTTCTCTCTAGAAAACAAACCCAGATCACACAAATGTTTTAATCCAACAAAACTCAAGAAGAATTTGGTACCAGTTTTTAAGGTCAAAATGATGAACTTGTTGAGGGTTACATTTCGACTAGTGGAGATCAAATTTTGATGTAGTCAATTTTGGGACTCTCTCTCTCTCTCTGTGTCTCTCTCCGCTCCTAGAGGTAGAGATTTCTTTGACTCTTTTCAATACACTCTTATAGATAGATATGTGCTATTTTCTATTGTATGAAAGAAACTTGACTTGAGAAGGGATTTTTCGAAAAGCATATAGATGTGAGTTAGTGTTTTGAATTAAAAGAGTAAATCTTGTGTTTTAGTGTTGATTATGAGAATTTGATGACAATAAAACTTGATAATGATGATTACAATAAAAAGTCCAAATTTTGTTTATTTAATAATGTTGAAAAATAAGATTAGTTGATAATCTCATGGTTTTTGAACCCTATTATTTATTGCGAAAAGAATTGTGATATGTGAAGAGAAATAAGAAATGGGTATTTTGAAATTTGTTCAAATTGTAGTTATAATGATTAGAAAGAAATGGATTAAGTTATGAAATTAACATGGTTGTGGTTAATGTTTATGTAAGTTGAGTAAATAAATAATTGTCATTAGATTGATTATGTTGTAATTGTGGATGATGGGGAATAAATGTGATCAAGTGTAGAATTTATGCTATGTAATGATGTGTTGATGGAAAACTTAGACATTGAGATAATATAGGAGTTGTAGGAACTTAATGAGATTTTCATTTGTTTCAATTCGTGAGAGTGTACTACATATTGTTTAAAGTTTTGTCCTTGACCATCAGTGAATGATGGTGTTGATTGTTGTTGAATAGGTTATATGTATATCCTGTATTGTTGATTTATTTTGAAATTTCGAATGTTGTGGGAATTATCAAACAATGCAAAGGGTCTGTTTTCTTCTAGCTTGTAACCGGTAAAGCGTGGCGCCTTGAGATAGGTTCTAATTCCTTCCGATTTGTGCTCGATAAAATTGAAAGTTTCGCATTCCTTCCGGATAACGATCGGTAAAGCATGACGCATTGAGATAGGGTTCGTTTACTTTCTAGTTTGTGCCCGGTAAAGTGTGTGAATAGTTGGGGCTATATAGAGGTTCCACTTTCCTTCCGGCTAGCAACCGGTAAAGCGTAGAGCATTGAGATGGGTTCTGATTCCTTCCGGTTAGCACCTGGTAAATCCTGTCGTGGAAATTGATGACTCGTTGTAGTTGGTTTTTGTTGGTAATTGTAAGGTGTTCAATTGCCTTTCCGTACTAAGGCTGGTAAATGTGTGAGAATCTGATGCTATTAGAATGTTAATCAAATTGAATGGATTAATAATGTTAAGATAGATGAGAATGGTGCATAATTACATAGCGTCGTGTTATGGTTGGATTATATTTGGTTATGTAATTTTAGGGATGTTAGAATAAATGATGGTGGGGTATATTCTCGTAGTTTGTTGCATGTCAAATAAATAAATTGGTTGTTTGAGTGTTGATGTTAAGTATTAATGAAGTGAAGTAAAATGTTTGATCTTTAAAATTGGATTGGACAAACAAGAAATGATTCTTCTTAAATGTTAAAGAGGTATTCTTTTGGAAAATGTATACTTATGTATTTCTATTTTGATATATCAAAAGCCACACTACCTATGAATTTATGATTTGAGCATCATGATCGTATATATCCATGGTATGTTATTGTTTAGATTCATTGTAAATCCCTAATGGACATATTTGTTCATCCCCGTTGTTAAACCATTTTTCAGATGTGGAGTTTGTTGCCTCGTCCAAAAATCAGGAAGTTTAGGTTATTGGAGGCTTGAGATTTGCTAATTATAGGCGAAATGTCAATGTGTTGTAAAAAGGAATTTATTCTTTTCATTGTAGTTATTTTATTCTTAAATTCTCAATGTAAAATTAAAGGCATTTGTGGTAATTATTATATTTGAACATTTTATCATTACATACGAGAGAGAACATTATTATTTGTTATTTATTATTTGCTTTTGCAATTATTCTATGGAAAAATAGATTTAAATGAATGTTTTGACAATGGATTCGGGTAAATAAAATTGGGACGTTACATTCATGTCCAAAACAAAATTTATTCAAAAACGATACATGCAAAAGATTCAATGCCAACTCAATCTACTCAACAACAATATAATCCATAACTTCATAAGTCCAAAAGTGTATCGAGGCATTCATACAAGGGGGTTCAAGTCGAGTTTTAGACCTGGGACGCTACATCCACCATTTCATATAAACAATTAAAAAATATGTTATGTAATTAATTTTATGGTTGATTATCCTTGGGGATTTTGTTTTTTTGATAATTTTTAGTCACTTTCAATGTGGATGATGATGACAACAAAGTATGGAATGATTATTTAGTGGTCCTAGAATATTTATTACTATCACTTGATACTTCTTAAGTTGTCTTCAAAATTTTAAGAAAAAATACTAACTTTTATAATTTTCACAAATAAATATCAAATTGAGACACTGAACTTGTCCAAGACCCATGCACAATTTTTCACAAAGTATGTAATGTAAGTGATGATCATATTGTGCACATAACTGCAAATCTTGGAGTGTGGTTAGTTATTTCAAGCTGACTAATGCTAGAAACACAAAGGATCATATATAGAGTGAAATATAGATGTCTCATAAAGGGTGGGTCTCACATGTGGATCCGACATCATGTGAGTCTTACCTCTGGTGAGAAATCGATATCCATTTTGTGTTTAATCTTCTGTTCACTTAGGTAGTTTTAGATAAAACTGAAAACTAAAAATTAAAAATTAATTACTGAATTTTTTAAGTTGAAAAGATATTTGATAAAAATTTAAGTGTTGAACTAAAATAAATTGTTTAATATGTATTATGTTAAATTTAAAAATTTTATTTTTCAATTTTATGTTGTGATAGTGAGTTGATGGTAGTAGTGGTGATGGTGGTGGAGGCAATAATGGTGTCTATAACGCCAACAACAATGGTGGTGAAGATAGAGTGATAGTGGTTATGGTTAGGAGTCATCAATGGGATGGGTCTGGCTTACCCAACCCACAACTATTGTGTCCAAATCTCATATATTAATTGGGTTTGTCGGATTTTGACCAATCAACTTGCTGGTATGGGCCGGGTCTATTTAAAAAACAAAAATCACATTCCACCCATAAGCCCAAATCTTACAAACCAAAATTAGGGCTGAGCAAGAAATCAGTAAAATCTGTAATCCGATTCGGTAAGTTTGGATTGGTTTTTTGAATCCGTGGTTCGGTTCCAAATTGAAAATTTAAAAATTCGTAGGCCACAGATTTGTTCCGAATTAAATCTCACGATTCCGGATTGGAACCGATCCAGACCTTATACAAATAGTCTATATTTATATTATAGACCCTCCTACATAATATCATTTTTTATTTCATATAAAAGCTAAACCAATTTTCTTATTGCTTTTGTTTGATGCTATGTTTAGTTTTAATACAAAGGAGAACTCTTCTTTGTGTAATGTGGATCTAGTTTTATTGTTTTTGTTTGATGCTAGGTTTATGTTTTAATGAAATTAAAATGTTCTATATTTTTTTGTTATTTAATCATGTGAATCTATGATCCTAAACTGATACAATCCATGTTTAAACGGATTGGTTAGGATTGGTTCCACGATTTAAACGGATTGGATTAATTCTACTTTTTTTAAAAACCGTAGATAACGGATTGGTCTTGATTTTACCTCAATCTAGACCAAGCTCACCCCTAACCAAAATCAAACCGAGCCGGGCTACACATTTTTCATTAGACTTATATTATTAAGTTATACACATTTTTTATTCACATATTTTAAATATTTTCATTAATTATTTTTGTTTTTTATTTTCCAACATAATTTGAGTATTTTCATTTTTTTTAAATGATTCATTCACACAATTTCTCCTCCCAAATTCCTCCAAATGACGTGGCAGGCAAAATTTGAAAAGTTAACCCACACTCCAATGTTTTTTCAAAACTCTCCTTACATGCATTTTTTCTTGCCACCTCATTAAGGGAATTGTGGGGGAGAGAAATTGTGTGAATATAGTACTTTACATCTCATATAATAAAAACACAATAAAGTAACATAATGGAATTTTATTTATAATACCTATAAATGGGAAAAGAAAAGCAAAAAAAGAAAAAGGACTACCATGACACAAGGCTTGAAAACCCAATTCGGTTGACTTTTCCTAATTCGAATTCGATCATGTGCTACCTCTCTCAAACTCTCGAAAATGAACCCTTGAAGTTAACCAAATTTCATGCTATGCAAAAGAGAGAAAGAGAGATATGATTAGTTGCTGCTATTTTTTTACTCCATTTAAATCCTAAAACCCCATATAATATAATACACATACATATATATATAATTATTAATGTATTTTGATGGATTAAATTTGAATTGAACAGTGTTAATTTTTTTGGATACATATAAAAAAAAAAAATGGACGGGATAGTTTGAGTCAGGTTAATGGGATGGTCAGGCTGGGCTTACCTATGCGGGCTCTTACAGGCCGAGTTCATGGGCAGGCTCAAGTTACAAACCTTTATGCAAAGCCCTGAATTATCTTTTATAGGTTGGAATGGGATGGGCACTCAAGTTGTCTAGGATGAGCCATGGGGCGAGTGGGAGGAGTTGGGTAATGTAGGGTTTTTTTGTCTGCGAGCCATTTGATGACCCTTAGTTATGGTGATAGTAGAGAGGTGATATAATCGAGATAAAACGAGGGTATCGGTAGTGGTGTAATGATAGTGCTTATTGTGATGGTGGAATAATGATGGTGGTTATGACAAAAGTAACAATGGTTATGAAGGTGAAAGGTTGTAATAGTTTTTGCGGTGATGGTAGTAATAATAATGGTGTGTGATTGTGGTACCAAATAATGGTGGTGCTTATGGTAACAATTTCAATGGTGATGTGCTAGTGGCAATATCGATCGTGGTGGTGGCAGCCAGGGGTGAAATTAGAAATTTTGTCCAAGAGGGCCATCTTTTATGCATAAAAATACTGAGTTAGTATTGGTAAGATACTAATTGAAAATAATTTTTTATGTAAGCGTTGCGAAAGAAGTATTTCACAATAAAATTAAATAAATTTAACAAATATTTTTTTATTTATTAAAAGTATTGAACTATTAAATATCATTATACAAATGGTTAAGCCATTGTTTTAAGCTATTTTATTGATTAACATAATATAGTAAATAAGAAGTAAAAAATGCTTAAGATCCCTAAAATATAACTCTTAAATTTACACTCAATAACGTTAAATATTCAGTTGATTATTTAGAAATCAATCGATTAAGATTCAATTTTTGTCATGTCATTGTGAATAAATTTAGGAGTGAAATTTTAGATTCTTTAACATTACTCATAAAACATATACATGTCATTTTATTTTTAAAGTTAAAAAAATAAGTGACATGTACCTTTTATATTAATAAAATCGCCTCAATAAAATTGATGTTATTATTTAAAATATAAAATAATTAGAGATCATTTTTTATATGTTGTGAAATATTAATAAAATACAAAAATTAGTAAAATATTTTTTATAAAATTAAGAAAATATTTATAAATATAAAATTAATAATAAATTATATAAAATTGGAGAACCCGGTGAGCGCTATTGTGAGGTTATAAGGTCGTGATGAGATGATGAATTAATACTCTCCAAGACTTCAAACTTTTCTATGACTTTGATGAGATGATGATTTTGTAATAGAGTGTGGCGTATACGGATATTTTGATTACATTACCGAGCCGCGCATTTGAAAATGAACACATTATTTTATTTTATTTTTAAAAAAAAAAATACTATTTAAAGCACATGTGTGAAAGTTTACATACATCACACCTAAAATAATTGGATGACATAAGCTTATCTTAATAAGGATGACATCATTAGGAATGACGATGACAAGTGCGAGATGAGCTGAGTTTGTGATATACCCTCCTCCACAGTGATGAAAGTGACAGACAACACCAGAAATCTCTATACGTCAACAACCTGCTGTCACTGCTGGAAAACAGACTTTTAGTGGCGTTAAAAAACGCCGCTATAAGTGTCAAAAACGCCGCCAATTTCTTTTGCGACGCTTAGTACCAAACGCCGAGGACGCGGCCGTCGCTATAGCTTTGTGGCGTTTTAAAAACGTCGTGATATTAGTATAGGCGTCGTTTTTAAAAACCCCGCAAAATGTCCTACTAAAACACATGCTGACGTCACTGATGATATTTAGCGACGTTTTTTGAAAAACGCCGTCGTACCTTTTTTAAATACAACCGTTAATAAGTAGGGTTTAAAAGGCGTTTGTAGAAACGCCGTTATATCTTTTTTTTTTTTTAAATTGTGCTAATTTTATTTGACTGAATTTTATTTGACTGAACTAAAAAAATACCTTAATAGCACTAATATAAAATAATAACTCCCATTAAAAATAGCTATAATGAAGCACTAATTCCCTTTCTCATTCAATTAATATCCAATCACCATTACCCACAAAATTAATATATTCAAAATCCAAAAATCATGTTTTAACATTAAACCACAAATTAACATATATCCAAAAATTATGTCTTAGCATTAACCACAAACTAACATATATTCAAAAATCATGTCTTAGCATTAAAGTTGTAGTCTTCACCGGTCTACATGCCTGCATCAGATCATAAACTGTAATCAGATTCACCAAAATAAACACAAATTGAAGAATTTGTACCCAATACTTATAAAGAGTACTTAAAACTTGAAGAAGCACGAACAAGAAGATTTTATCACATACCAAGAAGCACTAAATACATATAAAGAAAAGGGCATACCTAAAGACAATACAGACACATATGAGAATCATATAAAATTAAATAAATAATACTCTCATAGCATAAACAAATTTAGAGGTCATTTGATCTAACTCCCACTCATCAAATTAGGCAAGACTTCTGAAGGGTCTTTTAACATATTTTGTTCTTTTAGAATGTGTATAACCTTATCAAATTGAGATTTGCCAAGGTTGTGCGTCTTAAACTACTTAAAAGGCATGTTTCAGATGTTAGAAAAAATAAAATAAAAACGCTATTGAGAAACGCTATTGAGAAAAAATAAAATAAAATAAAATAAAAACGCTATTCAGAAATCGCAGACCATGCTTCTTGCAGACCAGATCAATTGTGAACTCTTATCACAACAATTATCAAGTACATATCCCACCATACAAGAAAATCATGAGATGCTCTAATGTGAAAAGTTCTCTTCTACAACAGCTTCAACATGCAAAGAAAGTTAACTGGTTCTAAAGGAGAAAAACTGAACTCTAGAAAAATAGTGAGTGAAAAGAGGCCACTTTACTATCGCATATTTTATTATTAAACCTAACATTCATACTCAATAACAGGCTTAACATCCATTTATAGATGTCATTTGTCTGTAACAGAAATAGCCCTTAACAAGCTTGCCTTTTATTAAACTACTACGCTAATTTATAGATCTCATTGGAAACAAAATGAAAAAGGCATTAGTACGCCATTTAAATTCACTTGTGTATTGTTACGTGTAATGAGTGCAAAGGGTATACATCTCCTATGTAGTCATGATTTCTTGTACTTTATGTTCCTTCCGTCCAAATTGTTTGTCTATTTCACTATTCCAGACATCCCAAAAACTCATCTATATTTTTAAATTTATTCTCTTCTCAACAATTTTGAAGAGTTTACCTACAAGAACTAATTGAGATATTTAATTTGTGGGAGAAAAAATTTAATTTTTTTTTAAAAAATATTAGTTATTGACCCGATTAAAGGGCACAAATGCCAAAAATAGACAAACAATTTGGGATGGAGGGAGTAAGATAGAAAGAAACATTTCCATAAACTTGAGGATTTATAAAAAGATATGCATGCAACAATAGCAAGATTGTAACACCTTATTTAGCAAGTAAACAAAATAATTGTTATTTTCTCTTGCATCAAAGTGGGGGCGGTGTGGATGTGATCACAAGTCAAACATGTGATGAACCTCTCATGGGTCTTAAATTACTAACACAATAACTTATTCAAAATTTTACTGGGATCAAACCCAACACATGATGGCCAATCATACGCACTAAAATATTAAAGTTCCCTGTTGCATAGTACATACCTACACCAAAATCCCAGTTGTCTGCCTCCCCTTCCACATTCAGGCCTCCTATAATTAAAAATTACAAGCAAGAGATAGTCAGCACTGCAACTTCCAGAACCACAGCCACCACAGTAAAGCAATTTAAAAAGGAAAATTATATCTATATAATGACATCCAAGACAATATGAAGCAGCAAAAGTCAATGTTGATGTGAGGAGAAATGAGAGATTGGTTACCAATTGAACAAAATATGCTTCCATGCCTATTGACTATCGTACATTTGTCCATCCAAATTTCATAGCAAGTTTCTAAATGATTTACCCCAAAATCACCATCTTATTCCTTTGATTTACTTTTCCAAAATAACAAGAGACTAAAAACTCCATATAGTGGTTTTGCTATATTGATCAAATGACTGACCGCAAAAATTGAGTTTACGTGGTCACCAAAATCTTACTTCGGCAAAACATTATAGAAATGTTTACCAATTCAAAGAGCACCCTGTAGGGAACGCAATGCCTGCTTGTAGACTATTCTCCCATATCAACTTACGGACGGTATTCTCCAGGGTTTCACATAAGTCAATCATTAACATCCCAGGCTTCAAAATACCTTTGATGTATTTTCGAACCTAAAAGCAGGCAAACAAAACGTTTTATGTGATAAACCAGATGCAGAAATCCTCACTGAAGTTTTCGCCAGCATTAACAGAAAGTAGATTCCTTTGTTTCTATATTAGCAGCTGTATGTGCATTGTTTCATATAAGAGCAATTAGAAAATAGAAACCTGATGATGAACTTCTGCAGCTCGACTAACAGAATTATATATGGGTTTTTCCAGACGCTCCAACTCTCTCTTTTCTTCAGATGTAGTCCTCCATAGGTTACTGAAACAGAACCAACAACAATGAAAATCAAGCCACAAAATCAATGGAAACAAAAAAGGGATGCAAAATAAGTAAGGGGGAATCACAATGGTAAATGTAAACATGGCTAATAAGAGACCCAAAATTAAGGTTCCCTACCATAAACAAAAGCATTTATATTGAAGTGATCCAAAGTACACAATTATGCCTCAAACTACTACTAACCAACACTAAGCATAAACAATGGTAAAAAATCCTACTACAAAAACCTTTATTGAAAACATCAGCCAACTGATCTCTTGATTTCACAAAAAGGAATTGAAATCAATCCTCTATTGTCAATCTCAATATGATTAATTCAATCATGTTGAATAGGAGAATGAACAATATTAATGGCATCTAGATGCACTGAATAAGGATCATGCATAATCGGTCGTTTTTCATTAAAAAAAAATAAAACATTATACTTGACAATGGTTCCTCCTCGTATCGTACTACAGGCACTAGGGGCTAAATTGTATTGATTCAAACAGTAATTCCTAAATTAAAGTGTATGCAGTTCTCTCAACCTGTAGAGAGCGAGAAATGCATTCATCAGCTCTAAACAAATCCCACACCCTAGATTTTCTTTTTCTAAACAACCCCAGAATAACAGACTTAGCCATCCAATTAATATATTCAAAGCAAAATGGCAAAAGAATAAAATCAAGCTAAATCTCTACTTGAGAAACTTGCAGATGTTAAAAACATATGCGTGTGTTTACCTTGCAATCTCAGCTCGTCTTTTTGCCTCTTCAGCCATATGATTAAGATCATTGAAAGTACTACGATCACCAAACAATGTCTTGGACTCGGGAGGTTGCAGCCCATGGAGGGTCCTCTGTGCATGTGCCCATTTAAGTTCCCGTTCTTCCTTCCCGAAATCCTTTTTCCTCGTGAAAGCAATCTGCAAGACAAAAAGTCTTCACCACATGACAGTCAATTAAGAGATTTATTCACTGAAATCCTTCACCGAATAAGTATTCTTTCATACCCTTTGCTCGATAACTAGATCCCAAGCTTTTCCACTTATTGCATATCGGATAATGAACTTTATAAAATCAAGGGGGATGTAAGTTATGATGTTGTAAAGCCAAGTCACACCAGCCCAACCCCCATCCAATCCCTTTAATTTCAGCAAAACTCCAGTTTGCATAAACAGCAATCAGTGTAGCAACCTGCTCACACAAACGGAAAGTTTATTCTAAAGGTGATTCTTCAAGTAACTAGGACTTAGGATGCACTTTCCTAGAAAAAATAAAGAAAAGAATAGAAAATAGCAGTTCACTTACCAACTAAGCAACAACAAAAGCCAGCACTAGCAAAAGGCCAAGACGTTCAACGAAAGACCAACTCCTAGAACGTGTCACAAATATTAGGGCCTGACTGATGATACTCACTTGCAGGTATATTGCCGATGCAAGCTTCCTGAAGTCATCATGAGCTGTTGCTTCAAGAGTTGAAACCCCAAATATACGCTGGAAATTACACAAAAGGAGGGGAAAATAAGTCTCAAGACCAAGCATAACACTGATAGATCAGTGAAAAGAAGAATCATTCAGACTTCAGTCTAGAAGTAAATAATAAAAATTGCATACAGGAACAGTGAAGGCGCCTAAATTTGGAATGCATTTTCAAAATTTCACAAGATCAGGCACACTTCAAAATTTTGGATTCATCAATTACATAGGCCAGGTTCTGTCAGGACTATGTCAGAAGCACTACGAGCAGCATCAGTTGCATCAGCAACAGCTATGCCAATATCAGACTTTTTAAGAGCAGGAGCATCATTAACCCCATCACCAGTCATTCCGCAAATATGTTTTCTAGCTTGTAGACGTCTTACAATCTCATATTTGTGCTCTGTGCCAACAAATAAATTAAGTCCAATCAAACAAGAACCACAGAATTGCTCAGTGAACATTCAATCTGATATTTCAGTATTCTGTTGTGCACACAACTTAACTATAAATTACATTTCAACTTACTAAAGGAACAAAGTATAAAAAGAAAAGAAAAGAAAAGAAACATTACCGGGGAAAACACCAGCAAAACCATCGGCCTTTTCAATCAGCTCATCAACTGGTAAAGCTGAAATTGACTCATCCTTGTTCTGTCCTAACAAGGCAGACGATGGATACATATTGGTTCCCATTCCCAAACTTCGTCCTGTTTGGTAAAGTTTAAGGCAATCAGATCCTTTTTCACCACACCAACCAATGTACAAAACCATGCTTATTTCTCATGCTAGCCAAATGATATCTTAGTTATAAAAGGGGGAGCCTTAGAAAGAAACACAATTGACAGAGCTCTTAGGACAAGAGAGCATGCACAATTGGGCAATGGAGTTCCTTGATGGTACAAAACACGCTTTGATAGATGGCCCCATTCCACCTTTGGCATAACCAGCAATTTTGCATCAAATTTACAGCCCTAATTTCAGAATTCACAAGACCAGAAGAATTTGTTATGAAGTAAATTCTTCAAGAAATCATTATTACATCAAAGACATATAAGCAAATCCCATGTCACTCATAAAAAACAAGAAGTAAAATACTTGAGCTATGTTTGGATATTGGATATGTGAAGGGATTTGTAGGGAGAAGAAAAAGTGAAGAGATAAAGAGTGGTAATCTTACTGCCTTCATCATAAGTTGTGTCTCCTGAACATGTGATAATGTTTTGTGGAAAAATTGCAGTAACCCTAGTTGAATAGTATGAATGGGGCACATTGAACTGAAAATTGTGAAACATTGTATATAATATATCTCAAATTCACATACATATATTTATATTGAATGAAATTCACATATAGAGCAATTAGGCTGACCCTGTTGGAGGAGGAGGAGGATGATGGGGCCAAGGTCATTGAGAGTGATGAAACTGCCATGTCTGATTCTAAGAAGCTGCTCTTGACTTGCTTTTAGTTTGATTAATTTGAAGTGGGTAATGCAAGGATAGTAGAGTTTCACTTGCTTACTGGTTAGAGGCTGACAAAGTTTATTTTTTGCAGCCCCGAAAATTGGATAAGAAGCTTTTTTGGACAAGAGGGATGGATGGTGATGGTATGTAGAAGACCATATTTGGCAAAGTCAATATATTTTTTGACAAAGTTTACTTCTTTTTTATGCACAAAGTGGTGGCAATAGGGATGGTGATGGTATGTAGAAGACCATATTTGGCGGTTGATGTGACTATGCTTGGGCTAGGCACATAACTCCAATGAATTGCTTAGGAGATATCATGGCACCTTTAAGGGCTTGCCACAGGGAGAGTGAAGGGCCGACATGGGAGATGACATGACACTCATGCGGCCCAGCATGTAGCAGGGGTGACCTATACACCCATGTTCAGTGCAGTGCTCATGGACTCTTGCCCATGTTTCTGCCCAGGACATATTGAAAAAACTGTTTTTCATTGTTAAATGTCCAGTTAAGTATTAAACTAAAATATTTAATGTTCAACTACAAATAATCTCACCAAAAGCATTGTCAACAAATAATTACTTCCAACATGCAAAATTCTAGTAAACCTTGTTGATGGTTTCAACCATAGAGGAAGTAAAAATATATTAGAACAGTTTCATTAGTATTGACGTGGTACAAGAAGATAGCACAGCAGGAATCATAATGCACTCACTGTGAGAGGCCATCCTTTCAAAGTCAAATTGTTGCCACCTTGGTTTGATCCTAAAACAATAAACTTATCAGTTAAGTTCCAGGAGTTCTTCAAGAATACAAACAATGAATTTAATAGGAAAACAGACTAAGAAAAATCCCAACTTAATTTAATGACTCTAAATCCTAATCAACCATGTTATAAGAATGATACGAGCTTATCACAATCAAAGGGAGAGTCAATTTTATGTATACCAGGAATTCCAATTAAAGAGCCTTCAGGACCAGCAGCTCTGGGGTTCAATACTGGATTCATCTCGGTCTTTATGTCCTATTCACACAAATTCATTACTTACTGCAAAAGGAAATATATGAATAGAGTACACGGAATCACTTTATATAGGAAAAGAAAAGTACTCACTAGTGTAGAGCCAGGAAGTTGTGGGTTCCAAGATTGAGTTTGCGGAGACATAGCACCCGCTGCACCATGCAGCACTTGCCTGGAAATAATTACACACAGATAACATTAATAGGATGTGCATCAGAATGCAACACCTAAAACTTTTATTGTTGTATAAAAAGACATAAAAGAAATTCCATGAGAACAAAGCAGTTCATTTCATTTCCCGTATAATTTGAAGGCATAAACATAAGTCAACACAGAGTAGTTGCATTAAAATGGTCAAACTGCCAAATAATAAATGACAGTAGCATATCATTTCCTGCCTCTTGGGATCCCACTTAATATTTACGGATAGACAAGTACCAATTCTGTGGAAAATAAATAGGATGAATAAATACTAATGCCATGCAAGATAAAGTTTTTTTCTTTATACTTTTTTAAATGTGCCAAAAACCCTACACAGCAACACCATGTCATGTCATCTCCAAATCATATTAATCAAGTTGCATAGGAAGTACCCTGAAGCCTGGCCTGCTGCAGCAGCAGACTTCAATATTGAAGCATGGTTCGGATCCAAAAGCTGGCCCATATTCTCACCAAACCTTTGCTGTACCCAAAAGTCAAATTGGTTAAACTGGAATGAATTCATGATTGAACAACCCCAAACAAGACATATACCTTCATAGCAGCATCATCTAAAGGATCCCTCTGGCAATTTTAATCTTTCCTCGTACATCTTTGTCGCCAGAGCATTAGCTGTTCCGGGGTTCTGTCTCATATTAACACACACACACAAACAGAGAGACTAATATTAAAAAAAAAAATGAAATAGAAAAACTAACAAACAAACAAAATAAGGAATTGAATCGATCAAAATAATCACAGAGAAACAAAACAGATCAAAAACGAATAATTAAAGTGATTTATTCTAGAAAAATTATTCCAGCAAACTGTTTTTCAGTAACTAAACAGACAGAATCACAGATTTGAAGCTCAAATAACAAACAATCAACAATCAAATTAAACTTCATAAACACAATCATATACATACATACACATACACACACACACACATATATATATATATATGCAATTTGTATAGATCAAAAAGAAAGTAGAGAAACGAAACATACCTTGAAGATCAGCGATCTCGCGGTGACAGTGAGGAACAAAACGGAGCTCAAGAGAAGAATCAAACAACAGAACAGCAATTTCACCCGTACAGGATGATCTTAATTGTTGATCTTACTCAAGGATGAGTAATTTCTATAGACGTTACACATCCCATTAGTCAAGGATGATCTTAATTGTTGATCTTAATCCATACAGCCCACCTGTTCTTTACATTCCATAACGTGCGTGGTACAGTTTTTATTTGCACATCTAAAAGGGGAACCAAATTGATAAATGGTTATGTATAATATTTATATACATACACCCAATTTCCTCACTATATATTTATATATAATATTTATACATATATAATATTAATATACATCCATCCATCCATCCATACATATTTATTTATACATGCATCCTGTAGACTAGAAGTTTGTCATCCATAGTTATCCTGATCTATTTCATTTTAAGTGTCCAAGAGAGGAAGACCAACCTTCAGACAGCTCTGATCTTGCACAACCTATTTAGCACGGGCCCTAACCTCATCTGGATCAATCAGTATGAGATCTAGAGAGAGAAATCTAGAGAGAGAGAGAGAGAGACGGTGGAGCTCGCTACCTCGCCGGTGCAGATGACGATGGCGACAGAGCATTGAAATCGCTCTGAATCTCGAAATCGATCTGAATTTTCGGAAACGCTCTGAACAGCTGATTGATATCGATCTGAATCTTCGAAATCACTCTGAACAGCAGATTGATCTTTCGAGAGACGAAGCTTCTTCGTAGAGTTATCTCCTCCGTCTTCTTCGTCGCTGAGAGAGAGAGACAGAGAGAGAGATGTCTGTGTATAAGATTAGAGAGAGGTGTGCGTATAAGAGAGAGAGGGCTCAGATTAAGGGTTTCAGAAAAGGGGCGCGTGTATCTACCGCCTTTGGAGGCGCTTTTAGACGCCTTTAAATAGAAAACGGTGCCGTTTTGGTTAAAAAAATATGCGACGGTTATAAAACGCCGCTAATTGAACGCCGCTAAATCCCTGATTTCCTGCAGTGAATGCATGCATTACAGTACCAACTTGGCGAATAAAAATTGCAGTTTGTATTTGTTAAGCCATTGAGATACAGAGTGTTTGGATTTGGTTTTTGTTTTATTTTACTAGGTGTCTTTCTATTGAATCCTTTCAACATTTGTACTGATCGTTGTTGTGGGTATTGTTGATTAGGTAGTTTTCATGCTGTATTGTTCTGGGATTGAGGAGATCAAGGTATGCACTCCAAATATTTGTGATATTGATGCTCTTTTTTTTTTTTTTAAACCTTATTCTATTCTTTGCAAATTTATAAAATACCACAAAGTGTTGATATTTCTTCATCCTCTATCCTTACAGATTAAGATTGGTTAGGTGATTAAAATCCGATTCACATTTTCCTCCTCTTTTGAATTAGTGTTTCTATGATTTGGAGGCCATTGAAGTTGGAGCTAATTCACATTTTCCTCCTTGTTTGAACCAGTCCTATTTTTATGGTGACAACGCTACATTCCGAGTCCAGGCGCTTGTATTCTTGGTGGTGGGACAGTCACAATAGCCCAAAGAACTCAAAATGGCTTCAGGAAAATCTTAAAGGTGTTTGTTTTGTCACTTAATTTTTGTTGGTCTCTGGTTTTTAAGGATTGATGTCTTTTGCTTGCAATTAATATTTCCGTGTTTATCCTTTTCCTTTTTTTATGTTGTTTATTATCTTAAAGAATCATGAAATTATAAGATAGTAGAAAACTGAGGCAAAACTCCATATTATCAAAGTGAGGAAACTTACTCCTAGGGCTTTGGTCCGGTAATTACTGCTATATGTGGGACGAGAGCACTACATGTACTTGGGGGATTAGTTGGGGAGATGCCCCGGACACCGGAATTTATTGATGGTTATTATTTGGATTTCCATTGCTTCCATTAGATATGGAACCATTTTTGTTGTGTTAAATAATAATTTAGTATATAAATAACGGTTAACACTTTTTGACATTGGCTTTGGGTTGAACTTCATACAGCAATGGAGAGGGAGTTAGTTCAGAAACATATGTTGAAGTTAAGACTTTCGGAGGATTTTAAAAAATGATGAAATTTAATGCTATAGTTTTTTCAATCCAAATGTTGTTTATGATTTTTGGTTAATATAATATTCATAATTTGTACAATTAAAATATATAATTTTAAGTAAACTAAAATTGTTTTTCATATTAAATGAGAAAGGTAAAATTGGGATAAAATTCACCATTATGGAGAATTGAACTTTTGGGCAACATTTTATAAAAAATAAGACTTAGTTGTCCAAAATAAAATTTGATAGAAGCCAGTAGTAATCTTGAGAGCAAAATAGGATTTATTGATAATTTTTCCAAGAAAAAATTTGATTCGTGGGGTTGCATTTATTGAATCAAAATAGCCCTAGCAAGTAAGGATACCATTGTGCCAACTACTCAACTTTGAGTAGAGTTGATTAAACTCAATTAGCATACAAGTAATATAAGATGTAGGTTTGCAATTGAATCTCATGATCTTAAGTGTGAGTGAACTTTGTTAGGGTTCCTTGACCTAGAAGGTAATACCTAAGTTACATACTTGCATGTGATATTTCTCTTCTAGAACCACGATTATGTGGTTCAAACCAAGAATCGAGTTTTAGAACCATGTTTTTACGGAGTAACTCATAATACAGTTTAACCCAAGGCATTGACATTACTGTTATGGTTTCAAATTTTAACTTTTTTCCCATGCAAATATGATTCTTGATAGTGCTTCCTTCCTCAATTCTTAGTTTCCATTTATTTCCAGATTGGGATGTATCTCATTTTCAAGCTGAGAAAGAGCTAACAATGCTAGTGTCAAGTTGAAGTCTTATTCGCAGCTTTTTTCTATTTTTCAAGTTTTCTAGTATGGCGTCCACGCTATATGTTCCCACCTAAGGTTCTGCAGTCTGTATGGAATTCTTGATTTTCTTTTGATAAATTATTCTAGTCTTGGTCCTGACAATTAGCGGTTGTTTGGTTTATGGGTTAGTATTAACATGTCCTCGAATGTTATCTTTTCCTACTTTCTATACTATTATTACTACCTTGTTACAAAGTTAAAATCAGCATGAATGACACTCTTCTTCCAAGAAGTCTAGTAAGTTAAGTTACTTCTTGTATTTCATATAATTTCCTACTAGTTTGTATGTTTTTTCATATGATGCTTTGCATTCATTAATGATAGAGTACGTAGATCACCTCAGTGCATTCTAAGAAAATTGATCTAATGGTCATTTGATCCATCTATCTTTGGTTTTTAACAGTCATAAAAGTTCCAGTCATAAGTTTTATTGAAGAAGATGCAGATTCCTTCTTGCAAAGGAATCTGCACCTTCTTTAATGAGCTTGATCATTGCTTTGACTTTGGCATCCATATTTGTTCGGAAAACCACATATGGAAGAGTTAATATTGTGGCCTAAAAAAAAAAGCTTTAAATAGGCCATCAAATACTTAGGACACTTAAAATATGATTTCAAATAGGCTGAAATGCATTTATTATTATTAAAATAGGAGAAGCATTGGGACCAGATCAAATGACCATTAGATCAATTTTCTTATAACGCACTGAGGTGATCTACGTACTATCATTAATGAATGCAAAGCGTCATATGAAAAAACATACAAACTAGTAGAAAATTATATGAAATACAAGAAGCAACTTACTAGACTTCTTGGAAGAAGAGTGTCATTCATGCTGATTTCAACTTTGTAACAAGGTAGTAATAATAGTATAGAAAGTAGGAAATGATAACATTTGAGGACATGTTAATGCTAACCCATAACCAAACAACCGCTAATTGTCATGGACCAAGACCAAAATAATTTATCAAAAGAAAATCAAGAATTCCATATAGGCTGCAAAACCTTAGGTGGGAACCTATAGCATGGAAGCCATACCAGAAAACTTGAAAAATAGAAAAAACAGCGAATAAGACTTCAACTTGACACTAGCATTGTCAGCTCTTTCTCAGCTTGAAAATGAGATACATCCCAGTTTGGGAATAAATGGAAACTAAGAATTGAGAAAGGAAACACTATCAAGAATCATATTTGCATGGGAAAAAAGTTAAAATTTGAAACCATAACAGTAATGCCAATGCCTTGGGTTAAACAGTATTATGAGTTACTCCGCAAAAACAGATTTCTAAAACTCGATTCTTGGTTTGAACCACATAATCGTGGTTCAAGAAGAGGAATATCACCTCCAAGTATGCAACTTAGGTATTACCTTCTAGGTCAAGGAACCCTAACAAAGTTCACTCACACATAAGATCACGAGATTCAATTGCAAACCTACATCTTATATTACTTGAATGCTAATTGAGTTTAATCAACTCTACTCAAAGTTGAGTAGTTGGCACAATGGTATCCTTACTTGCTAGGGCTATTTTGATTCAATAAATGCTATCCCACAAATCAAATTTTTTCTTGAAAAAATTATCAATAAGTCAGTCCTATTTTGCTCTCAAGATTACTATTGACTCTATCAAATTTTATTTTGGACAACTAAGTCCTATTTTTTATAAAATGTTGCCCAAAAGTTCAATTCTCCATAATGGTGAATTTTATTCCAATTTTACCTTTCTTATTTAATATGAACAACAATTTTATAAACAATTTTAGTTTACTTAAAATTATATATTTTAATTGTGCAAATTATGAATATTATATTAACCAAAAATCATAAACAACATTTGGATTGGAAAAACTATAGCATCAAATTTCATCATTTTCTAAAATTCTCCGAAAGTCTTAACTTCAACATATGTTTCTGAACTAACTCCCTCTCCATTGCTGTATGAAGTTCAACCCAAAGCTAATGTCAACAAGTGTTAGCCGTTTTAACACAACAAAAATGGTTCCATATCTAATGGAAGCAATGGAAATCTAAATAATCACCATCAAGAAATTCCATACTTGGGCTTTCTTTTTCTATATATATATATATTTTTTGGCAAGTCCCATCCCTTTTCTTTTTTTTTTGCTCACAAGGGTGTCTGGGGCTTCTCCCCAACTAATCCCCCAAGTACATGTAGTCCTCTCGTCCCACATATATCAGTAATTACCGGACCAAAGCCCTAGGAGTAAGTTCCCTCACTTGATAATATGGAGTTCTGCCTCTACTTTCTACTATCTTATAATTTCATGATTCTTTAAAATAATAAACAACATAAAAAAAGGAAAAGGACAAACACGGAAATATCAATTGCAAGCAAAAGACATCAATCCTTAAAAACCAGAAACAAACAAAAATTAAGTAACAAAACAAATACCTTTAAGATTTTCCTGAAGCCATTTTGAATTCTTTGGGCTATTGTGACTGTCCCCCCACCAAGAATACAAGCGCTTGGGCTTAGAATGTAGCATTGTCGCCATGACTCCAGCAATGAACAAAAATAGGACTGGCTCAAAAGAAGAGGAAATTGTGAATCAGCTCCAACTTCAATGGCCTCCAAATCAGAGAAACACTGATTCAAAAGAGGAGGAAAATGTGAATCAGATCTTAATCACCTAACCAATCTTAATCTGTAAGCATAGAGGATGAAGAAATATCAACATTTTGTGGTATTTTATAAATTTACAAAGAATAAAATAAGGTAAAAAAAAATGAGCAGCAATATCACAATTATTTGGAGTGCATACCTTGATCTCCTCAATCCCACAGCATGAAAACTACCTAATCAACAATACACACAACAACGACCGGTACAAATGTTGAAAGGCTTCAATAGGAAGACACCCAGTAAAATAAAACAAAAACCAAATCCAAACACTCTCTCCTCTCTCTCTCTCTCTGTCTCTCAATGGCTTCCTAGCATTTTATTCGCCAAGTTGGTACCGTAACACGCTGCTGGAAAATCTACTTTTAGCGGCGTTTTTTAGTACTAAAAACGTCGCTAATTCTTTTTGTGACGTTTAATACGTCGACAATGCGGCCACGTTATGACGCTTGAAAAACGTCGTTATATTACTATAGGCAGCGTTTTTAAAAACGCTACCAAATGTCCAACCTAACGATACTATAACGTCACTATGATTTTAGCGACGTTTTCAAAACACCGTCATCTTTTTTAAAAACTTACCGTTAGCTTTAGAGTTTGGGTGGCGTTTTCAAAAACGCCATGATATCTTTTTTTTTTTTTTTTTTCTTAATATGAACAAGGACCTATTAATGTAGTAATAAATAAGAGGGCAACCTAAATAATAATACATATATACGGTTTTAGAAACACATAAACGAAGAAATTTAAGCTCAAAGCATTAATCTTTACATGCTTACAAACTCCAAAGGCCTTGTTACATAGAGATTTAAAAAACAAAAAACAAAAAGTTGTCAAGAGGGTCTCATCAGAGAGTAAAATCCATTTTTCTGGTATAGCCAATTTTGGGGTCAGGTAGTTATCTGCTGTGGGAATCCTGATGATGCTGCAGCAGTTGCAAACAGTGGCGGAGGATTGATGAACAGCCTTTGCTGACTGTTGCTCATTGACAGGGAGAGGTGATTGCCTCCGGTGGTGGCTTCAATTTGACCTCCATTGTTGCTGCTGCTGCTGCTGCTGCTGTTAGGATATTGATCCTACAACCACACGATTAAAACAATTTATTAGCCGGTCTAATTAATTAACCCAGTTATACCCAACTCATGAAATGGGTTTCAATACAGACTCGATACTTTGATGAGGGTGAAAACATGTGAAGCATTGAGTGACGAATTGCCCGGGTCTCAGTGAACTCGGAGATTGAATGTGGGTTTCGCTCAAAAGTTGCACTGTCTCGGTCTCATTGTACCCTTCTCTTCTGTAGGAATTAATTCTATATGGTTCTTGTTGAATATTGAACTGGGTTCACATTAATATAAGTTATGGAAATTATTAATATTATTAGAATAAATAGTTCAATTAAAGAAATTATTAATATTGTTGAGCTGGATAAATAATAGCTTCTTTTAAGAATTTAGTCCATGTAGAATGACCTAGAAGCCTTCAGTTCTAGTCAGGCAAAGAATAACACAAGCCAATCTGAAATGAAACATGGCATAACAAAAAATCTACTCTAATGCACAATATCAAAGTTGTGCAGATTTCTCCATAAAGCAAGGGCATGGAAGAGCTTTTTGGAAGAAATTATGACAAATGTGTTACGTACATGTTCTAAACATTATTTATCTCTTTTCATGCTGCAATTTATATTAGTACCTATTACATCCCACAAAACATTCTATTCAATTTATAGACTTCACTCAGTATTAATTTATCTCTTTTCACCCTTAAGAGCCTGAGACCAGAATAACAATTATATCCTGCGTAAAATCTATTATATCTTCGCTTCTCTCCAATCTTATACAGAACAAGGATCTAATATGAAATCTATATTCGTATATCACAATCAATAGTGCATTGAGCCATTAAATATTAAAAGCAGAAGTACTGTATAGTAAATGTTAAACAAATAGAGCTCCAAAAACAAACAAACAAACAAAAAATAAAAAATTTGAAAAGAGTTGTAAACACGGTAATATCGCTTTACCGGTACTTCCAAGCCCAATTTTCTCGATTTGATCTATAATTTCCACTCCCACAACTCCATCGTACCAGTTTTTCTACATACTCAAAGCCTAATTTCAAACTAGAATTATCAGAGCCACCATTACAGTATCTTGAGTACGGCAATAGTATCTATACCAGATCCCAACAAATTAAGCTGAAATTTTAACAACTAAACACAAAAATTCGCAGTTTCGATTTCAGTAAACAAACCACAAACAAGTGCAAAGAGCAAGAGACATTTCAAGGACGCAAAAACAACTGATTTCAAGCGAGTAAAGCTGTGAAGTGAAGAACAGAACTAACCTTTTCTTGCTGGAGACTCTTCGTTGGAATTAAGCTGTGAAGTTAAAGCTTCTAGAATACCATAATGGAATTGGAATTGGAATTGGAAAGTAATTTCACAGCTCAATAGAAGTTAACAGCTATCATAAAACCATAAATGTAATTTCATACTTATTGTAAAACTCTTCAAAACTATATTTTGAAAACACTATTTCATACTTGAGGTTGTGTTGTCAAAATACGCTTTCCTAATTTCCTTTACTTACTTTTCTTTTTTATTTTATTTATGTTTTTATTCCAAGGTTGGTATTGCTATGCTATGTCCCCTAGCATATAGCATAGCAACACCAGTAAGGAAGAAGAAAGAAAAATGTGTAAATAGAAAATTTTAAGTTATGGACACATAATATAAATGGCACCTCATGGCTTCAACAAGCGTTGATATTATTATGTCCAATACAAACTTGTTCCCAGAAGAGTTTGGTATCAAGACATAATAACGGCTTGCCCAAAATCAAGAATAACTTACACCTTATTGGAGAGATAAGCCATCCCATGCCTGCAGTGGAATGCTGAATTGAAGAACAGAGACAAAACAGTCAGAAAATTTGTTTCCAAACTCTAACATCTAAATCCTGCATATGCACCGAATTGAAAATTCTCAACCTTAACCTTGCAAGGCAGTTCATGTGACCTATACTCAGTCTGTATAGCAATCTCAGATTGCCAGAAAATTATTATTTTTTAAAATAAACAAAAAAAGTCACACCCCAAAGAGACAAGCTAACATAAATATGTTTACCAAGTCGATAAGAACCAAAAGTCAATATAACAGCATTTGCATCCTCCACCATTTGATCAGTGCAACCTCTAAACAAGATTCTATTGCACCACAAAACACTTAAAAAACTAAACATGACCACAAAAAAAATAAATAAATAAATAAATCGAATTCAGAAGTGAAATCAAACTACTTACAACCTTTCTTCTTAGCGGCTTGGGCTTGGACAGGGGAAGGAGCTTGAACTTGACTATGAAAAAATAAAAACAAGATTCAGATCATTAGAAGAGAAGCCACAAAAAAAAATTTAGTAATTTGAGAGAGAGAGAGAGAGAGAGAGAGAGAGAGAGAGTGGAGCTCACCTTAGTGAAATTGAAATCGCCGGTGCAGATGGTGGTGGTGATTGAGCTTCGAAATATTGATTCACTGAATCTCTGAATCACTGCATCTCTGCAAATGAGGATCAAGTAAGAATGCCTTAAAATATTGATTTCATAGATCTAAAGAGAGAGAGAGAGAGAGAGAGAGACAGTGGAGCTTGCTACCTCAGAAGAGAACAATTTGTTATTAATACCCAACATGCACCACAGAAGAGAACAACAGCTTATCTATTTCTATTTCCTAATACAAACGAGCACAGGTAATAACATGAAATAATGAGGCAAAACAAAAACCAATAGCATGTAAATTATTCGTAAAGTTGAGTGACTTACAGTGATTCCTGCATGAACCACAAATTTGTGTGGAACATTATTCACACCAAGTGAGATTTGAAAAATTTTAATGCTATACATCAAAATCTTAATGGGCGAATTAAATACACCAAGAGAAAGAATGCACATGGCAGTTCTAGAGATAAACTACCTTTTCATCACCCCTACAGGTAAAGTACTGATACATTACAACTACTTAAATAAAAAGACTCAAAAGGCAAGTAATAACAGGCTTTCTTGCATAAAGCTCACACAAGCTGTTGATAACCAGCACAATAAAATTAGATCTCAGATGGTTATAAACAAAAATTCAATCTAACCTCGGATAGTAATCTGCTGCCAATTTTTCCAATTTTGGTTTTAAATATAGACATTTCCTGCACCAGCTTGCCATCCTACAAATCCAAGTAAATTCACATGACAACCCAACTCAATTCAATATAAGAGGAATCATAATCCTACGAATAAAAAGCAAGGGAAAAAATTCCACAAAAAAATAAATAGTAAAGAAACAAAACAAAAACTCAAAGAAACTGTCATCACATCATAGCATGACCTTTCCACCAACAATCAATGGAACTTTTGTCTCAAAATTTTTTACTAACCATACTTGTTATTCCTAGTTGACAATCAATAGAACTTTTGTCTCGTGGCATAACCTATCAACCCTAGTTGTTATTCCATCAAATGTTCATATTTTATCTTTAAGGTGTAAAAGAGAAATCCATTGCGAAAAAAAAAAAAAGAGAAAGAAGTGGCAGCATGTCGGGGATTCTGTTGATATTTCATCAAATTAAGAGGCGGTGCATATGACCATAACATGATACCCAACCTTAAGTACTCAATAATTGTAATAACATGATACTTGTTATTCCTAAACACCGCCACCACTCCCGGCATCTCTGTTTCCATTTTTTCAATACAAAAACAATTTGAGAGTCATGGATATGAATTAATCAAATGATGAGAAATTGTTATAGTACTAGTTTCATCAATATGTACCGGCTAGTTGGGAAGCTTGGTCCCTCTTGGCTGCAAAGCCTCTGAAACCATGTCTGTGGCTGTATATATGAGATGCTCTGGCTAGTTCAACACTGTATCACAACATAGTCATCGATAGAACACAATGCGATCAACACAACCAATATTACCCACCAACACCAATTTGTATTTCAACCTTGAAAATTAATAGAATTTGATGTGGATCAGATAAGGGCATATTAAACTTGGGGTAAGAGTATATCAGCCAATACTGTTTGATATCATCTAATAAATAAATCTAGCATTCAACAAAGCCATTTGAAGATAAAGAGGAGGAATGCACGAGCAACAAAATTTAAGTGTGAAAACATTGATTTTCAATTCAAGAAGGGAAGAAAAGAGCACTGGGCTGACCTTCCTTTATGAATAGCAGTAAGCATTTGGTGGTTTTGCAACAAAATTTCATCTGGGTCATGACCATCTCTACTTCCCATATAGACTACATACACCTGCATATAATTTTAAAGAGATAAGGGAAAGAACTTTTTCATCAGAGTATCCACCAAGCTCATGAAACATCACAACACAGCCCAATTACACACCTTAGAAAAAAAACAGAAGCCAACTTCAGCAAGCAAAAGGAAAAGAAATAGATAAACAATACCACTACTATTAGTAGTAGTAGCAGTATTTCTTGATGAAACCATTTCCAAGTCTCAAACTGGTTTCCATAAAGTTTTTTAGAAGAAAATTTGTCTATCACTACAACTAGATTTATCAGGTTTCTTTTTTCTTTTTCTTTTTTTCTAAAAACTCCTTCAAAACACTGATTGTAAACCCAATCACAACACTAAAAATATAGAAAATAAATTATTATTTTTAAATACTCTGGGAATAATTACCAATAAATGTAAAAACGATGATGATCGAGGCTTCAATCAATGCATCGCCAAAGCCCTAATGGGAATCAGGAAGAAGGAGTCATCTCTATATCCCTCCCTCCCTCTCTCTCTCTCTCTCTCTCTCTCTCTCTCTCTCTCTCTCTAAAACTCTCAACGTCATCAACTTGAAATGCAAGAAACTCACCCATTTTTTCTAGATCCATATTCCATCAAAATAAATTTCAGGAAAGAAAACACATACAGATCTTTCGTAACCATGGGAAACTTCTCTGTGCGTTCAATCAAAACGTCGAGATCTTTCGTTATCTGACCAAACTCGACGGGAAGGAAAAGCTTGAGAGAGAGAGAGAGAGAGTGGTGCTCGCTCCTCTCGCCGGTGCAGATGGTGGAGGCGGTGGAGCTTCGAAATCTCAAAATCGAAATCGCTAATCGCTCTGAGATTGGATCTGAGATGAATCACCAATCGCTCTGAGATTGTATCAAACGGGGCTGAAGAAGGATGATTCGATCGGTTAAGAGAAATTAGGGCTTAGAGAGAGTTGAGAGAGACAGCGAGACCCAGAGAGTGAGTGCGAGTTTGGTTACTCCCAAATAATTAAAAAGTTAAAAAGTTACTCAAAAAGTTAAAAAATTAACATTATTTATCAAAAGTCAACAATTACGATTGCACAATTTTCAATTTAAATTTTCCTCTAAAAATCAATTTTCACAATTTTTTATTACACATTTTTTCATAAAAAGTTAAAAATTAACCTAAACATACATATTTTCAACCTCAATTTTTTTGTCTAAAAAGACCAAAAATGTACTTATTTAGTCTTCCCAAACAAGGCCCATGAGAGAGAGAAGCGCGAGAGGTGAGACATTCAAAGGCGCTTTCAAACGCCCTCTTGTATCAAAACGGTACTGTTTTATTTTTTAAAAAGAGTAATATTAAGAATTATTAAAAAAATATTATGAATATGATCATTATTCATTTTTGAATTATTTATATAATAAAATATCACACATTAATTAAAGAATAAAATAATTTTATGATAAATTTCATAATATATTTTTCATGATCCATAATATTATTCTTTTACAAAATGTGACATTTATCAAATGCCTTTAAACATTAAAAAAGACGGCATGTAAAAAACGTCATTAAATCTCACTTTACTTGTAGTGTGTCATACTTTATATTTGGGATACTTAGGCCAAGTTTAGAAAGACTAAATAAGTGTACTTTTTGTTTTTTTTGACTAAAAAATTGAGTTTGAAAATATGGATATTTGGATTAACTTTTTAACTTTTTATGGAAAAATGTGTAATAAAAAATTGTAAAAATTGATTTGTAGAGGAAAATTTGAATTGGGAGTTGTGCAGCCGTAATTGTTGACTTTTGGTGAATAGTGTTAACTTTTTAACTTTTTGAGTAACTTTTTGGCTTTTTAGCTTTTTTGCTTTTTTTGGAGTACCCAAACTTGGCCTTACGTATATGGACTTATTGTCTAATAAATTTTATAGGAAAAATTTATCATATAAAAACGTCATTAATGATAGTTTTAGCAACAATTTATAAAAATTATGAAAAAAAAAAAACATTAATTGTCAATTTTTAGTGACGTATGTAAAAAATTGTTACAAAAATTATTTTTAGCGACAATTTTACCAAGACTTATTTTCAATAGGACTTGATGAGAATTAAATCTAATTATTAGGACCTATTGATAATTTACTTTTATATTTGGTTTACTACGAAAGTTGTAAATATTGTTAGAAACAAATAAAATTGATAAAATCCATTAAACCAATAAAATACTGACAATTCAGATAATACACTTAGGGGTTGTTTGGGATGTCCTAAATAAGTGTACTTTTTGCCTTTTTGGACTAAAAAATTGAGGAAAAAAATATGGATGTTTGGGTTAACTTTTTGACTTTTTATGGAAAAATGTGTATTAAAAAAATGTATAAATTAATGTGTAGGGGAAAATTAAAATTGAGAGTTATGCAGCCGTAATTTTTCATTTTTGATGAATAGTAATAACTTTTTGACTTTTTTGCAACTTTCCAAACTTGACCTAAATTTGATATAAAAATATGAAATCCGTTGTAATATGAGGAAGTATTTGGATGTACAAGGTGTATACTATATACACTTATATAAGTTCTTACAAATATATATGAGTTACTTCACAAAATTACGTAAGTTCTCACAAATATACACAAGTTGTGATTTCTCAAATTTTTATGAATTAAATTACGTATATTTTTGAAAACTTACAAAATTTTATAAAATAATTTACGTATATTTATAAGAATTTACACACTTAAAAATTGCTTTTCTAATGTCTCTTCAAAGTTCAAATACACAATCTCAAAACATATACCGAACTAAACCAGAAATCTCCCATATGTCAAAGTTAGCTGAGATAAAAGCAAACATCAAAAAGTGTTAATGTATTGGAATCAAAATTTGGAACCACTACTTCCTCTTTCATGCTCCTTTTCTCTTACTTTATTCATCCTATAAATAAGAGGATCCCCATAGAACCAAATAACAACAAAACAGCAAACCAACTAACCAAAAAACACAAAATGGAGCAAAAAAACCATGGAAGCCATGTTATAGTCCTTCCATATCCAAGCCAGGGCCACATAAACCCTCTCCTCCAATTTGCCAAACACTTGGCCTCCAAAGGTGTAAAAGCCACATTAGCCACAACCCATTACACAGTCAAGTCCATCTGTGCCCGAAACATCGCCGTCGAACCTATCTCAGATGGGTTCGACGACGGTGGTTTTACCCAAGCCCGCACCGAAGATGTCTACCTCAAGTCCTTGAGAGACAATGGCTCAAGAAGTCTCTCACAACTCATTGAAAAATACGAGGACTCAAAATTCCCAATCAATTGTGTTGTCTATGACTCATTCTTCCCTTGGGCTCTTGATGTGGCTAAGACCCATGGCATCTACGGTGCACCATTTTTCACTAACTCGGCCTCGGTGTGCTCCATATTTTGTCGTGTGCACCACGGTGTGGTTAGGTTGCCGATGAAGGAGGAGGAGTTGCCGCTGATGATGCCGGGCATGCCGCCGATGAACTTGGTGGACTTGCCGAGCTTTGTTCAGGCCCCTGACAGTTACCCTGCTTACCTGGCCATGCAATTGACTCAGTACTCTAATTTGGACAAGGCTGATTGGGTTTTTGGGAACTCCTTTGAAGAACTGGAAGGCCAGGTATGTATATATTAATGGTTTTCTGTAAAATGAATTGATTTGCTCGAGTTTAACTAATGTTTAAATATATTTTCAAAGTCGTTTTTTTCCCCCCTGAACTTGTCTATATAAAAATCCTTTTTGAAACTTGTTTACTTTCGAACTCGACAATATAAGCTTATATGGACTATATAAAAAAAAAAAACAAAGGAATAAATTATACTTAGGCCTTGTTTGGGGTATACAAATAAATACACACTTTTTATCTTTTTTTCATTGCATCACCTCTCTACTTTTCTGCACATCTTTTCGTAAAAAGTCAAAAAGTACACTTATTTAGATTATCCCAAACCATCCCTTATAGTCTTATAATATATGTCTTCTGTCAATTTGGTTAATAGTCCTATTTGTATCAATTTCGTCCTTTTTTTTTTTTTTGAACGAATATCAATTTCGTCCTTTAATTATTCACATTGTGACAATTTTATTCAATTAATAACATATGTTAAGAAATTATATAAGAATTAATGAAAAATATAGTCCATTAAAAAGGGGTGAAGCATTTCAAATTGAATGTCTACTAATCAATCATTTTAATGTGAGTGAATTGAACTAAACTGACACAATATAAAAAATATAATGATAAAAGTGATGCAATGAAAACTAAAATGACCAAATTTGAAGCAAAAGACAAACTATACGAATTACAATATAATTTTTCCTAAACTAAACTATCTAAACTCGGTCCCAATCAACTGGTTTGAGAAAAACTTGAAAGATAAACTAACCAACACTAAACACAATTTTTAAACACATTAAATTTTCAAATCAAGTTTAAACAACTCATTCTCGGCGTGTTTAGAGCATAATATTTGGGTACTGGGTTAGCCTTTCTAATGTTGAAATTGCAATGCATTTCTAGTTAATTTAATTTAATGTTTTGTGCTTATTTGAAGGTTGTGAAAAATGTATGGGAGCTCTGGCCGGGAAAGTTGATCGGTCCAATGATACCATCGGCATACTTGGACCAGCAAATTGAAGACGACAAAGGGTACAGAGCCAGTCTATGGAAGCCACTCAGCTCTGAATGTGCCAAATGGCTCGAAACCAAGTCAAGCCAATCCGTCATTTACGTCTCCTTCGGAAGCATGGTCTCATTGACACAGGAACAAATGGAGGAAGTGGCATGGGGATTGAAGGGAAGCAATTTGGACTTCATTTGGGTGGTAAGAGAGTCTGAGATTACTAAATTGCCCTCTGAGTTCATAGATTTGACAACAAACGGCAAGGGTCTTATAGTAACTTGGTGTAACCAGCTAGAAATGTTGGCTCACAAAGCCATTGGTTGCTTTGTCACACATTGTGGTTGGAACTCAACACTTGAAGGGTTGGGCCTTGGTGTGCCAATGGTTGGGGTGCCAAAGTGGGCTGACCAATTGACAAATGCTAAGTTTATTGAGGAGATTTGGAGTGTTGGGGTCAGAGCTAAGGAGGATGAGAAAGGGGTTTTGAGGAGAGAAGAGCTCATGGGTTGTTTGAAGGAAGTAATGGAAGGAGAGAGGAGTGTTGAGATTAGAAAAAATGCTTGTAAGTGGAAGGAGTTGGCAAAGGAGGCAATTAGTGAAGGAGGGAGTTCAGATAAGTCCATTGATGAATTTGTGGAGCATTTGAAGTGTGGTAATGAAAAAGGAGTGGTAAAAAAATTGACTAATGAAAATGTTCATTGTTAATTTGAAACTTATTTCGCCCAAGAGAGTTGCAGGTTCAAATTTCTTATGGAGTAGTTGAGTATAATTTATTTTTCTTTTTTAATAAGGTTTTGGCGTTCTATGCCGACATGTGTTATGTTATGTCATATACTCATAATTATACAATTCGATTTTTAATTTAAAAAATTTAAATCATGAAATTGTCTGTCATAGAATAAAGGGAGTCGCCATTTTGAAATAGTAGAATTTATTATTTTTACGTGAAAAATGTGAAAACAATCCTTAGGGTGCTGTTATTACTAAAAGAAAGTGTATAAAAATGCATTGAGATGTATGAAATTATTTTGAGACATGAAAAATGTATTGAAATATAAATCAGTTGCCATTTAGTGTTTCTTATAAAAAAAACTCTTAAGGCTTCTATTAACAAAATTCCATTTTTATATTATTTTTTAAGAGACAACCGAAAAGTGTCACATATTTTAAGAGACAACCGAAAAGTGTCACATATTAAATGATGTGAAACATGTACTTCAAAATCACCAAATAACTCCTCTCAATTCACCTCACTTGGCACTTAGGGCCCCGGATAGACTTCCAATCCCCTCTAGGTTTTTCTTCCTTTTTTTTTTTTTTCCTTACAAATTTTATAGCACTAATGTGATTATAAAAAAAATTATACAAAATGATTATATTTTTTTTACAAAATTATTATTTTTTGAATACTGCAGATCAAGAAATTTAGATCCATAAATTTATGGGGAACTTACCGGCTGGTCCCATGGAAATAAGTTAATATTGGTCAAGTCCTATCCTATTTCCATTTCCAATTTTACCCTTCAATATCACACCACACGCGTGAAGCAAGAAGCTTCTCACGAGCTCTCCCCAGTGAGTTCTCCTCTGTATGTTGTCTTCCTTTTGTTCCTTATATATTGTTCATTTTGTTCCTTTTGTTCTCTGATACTCACATACATACACACTTACTCACTAATTCACAAAAACACATCCACAAACTAAGGGTTGGTTTGGGATGTTCTAAAAAAGTGTACTTTTTGACTTATTGGCTTATATGGGTTGGGTTTGTGTTGGGTTTGATGTGATATGTTAGGGAGGTGATGTGATTTAAATAAGATGATGTGACTTAAATAGGATAGTGACTTTTTGACTTTTTGTATTATTTAGATCATGCCAAACTTGGCCTAATTCACAATAATTTAATAGTGATAAATTTATCACTGATAAAATGTTATTAGTGATAAATATACTCACATACATACACACTCACTTATTAATTTACAAAAATTCAACAGTGATAAATTTATCATTGATTTAAACAAATTTATCACTGGTTTATCACTAGTTTAAACAATTTATCACTAATTTTAACAGATTTATCACATTCTTCATTAATACGCATACCTCTAAATCTCTTTCTACATATTCAATGGACTATCTGTTCAAATCTCATTCCTTCCCAACCCATTCTCTCTCCTATCTTCTCTCCCTTTCTCTTTCTCTCTCATCAATCTTAAATCTGAATTGCCACCGCCGCCGCCGTCCGTTGTCCCCTGGCCCTCCACCGTCTACGTCGTGCAATCTCAGTGTGGACGATCTCACCATCCCTGTGTAGCTCGTTCGAGTACAACTGCAAACTTGCCGGAAATCATCCATGTATAGCTTGGCGATGGTGGACTATGGCGGTTGTAGATCTAGACTTGGTAGTGAACATTCTTCTTGAATGCGACGGCGATGGTGGCAGATTCTCTCTCTCTCTCTTCCTTGCTGACCATCCATGGCATAGATATGCTCGACCTCTCAGTTTTTGGATCTGGATTTGTAAATTTGGCTTCTTCTTCTTCGATCAAACCATTCATGGTGTCGCCGACAGTCCACCAAGCAAATGTATGTTTCCTCTCACAACCATCTCTCTCTCTCTCTCTCTCTCTCTCTCTTCATTTTTCATCTCCAGATCTGAGTATAAAAACATGAGGACAAAAACAGAATAAACAAAAATGTTCAGGACCTATAGGTAAAAGAGTCTCCATTAAGGACCTGTTGGGTAATAACTCTTGAAAATAGGACTAGCCTGTAAAAATTCCTAAATTTATTCACAATGATGGAGCAAATGGGTTGGGCCTTATATTGTTAAATGTGTAACAAATCAAAAGTTAATACCTATTACCTTATCCTCACAGCACATTTTTGGGGCCTAAAGTAGACTTTTGATATAGGATCTTTCATAAATTTAAAAATACAAAATTTGTGATCAAAAGATTATGTTTTTTTTTTTTTTTGGACAACGCTTTCAAAAAGGTTACTTCTATATATAACAGAGTTTACGATAAAAAATTGATCAAAATAATGCAGGCTCAAGCAATAAATAAAAAATGAAAAAACTGAACAAAATATCACTTACACATTTCTATTATCACATTTTTTAACTACAAAATTGCTAATCAAGTTTGCATAATCCAACTTACCAACTAAATCATTTTCAATAGATAAAATTGTTAATTCATTTCATCTTTCTTGTGATATAGTTGATTGAAGGTAATATTTAATCAGTTTTAAATTTGAAAATTTTATTTTTTGACGAATAATTGTAGCTGGTATAATTAATTATATTATATACACAATTTATGCATTTGAAAAAAAATTCTCCATTAATTTTCAAATGACTCACAATGTCAATAGGCTTCTTGGCTTTTTCCGGTTAAAACAATTATTCATTAGTTTTAAATAATTTACCACATCAACTATCTATTATTTTTGAGTTTTCTCCAAATTTGATTGGGACCTTTCAAATTCAAATGAATGTTTTTTTTTTTTTTTTGAGGTAATATAATAACTACAAAAAAATTGAGGTCTTTTTTTTTTAAACTCATTTTTTGGAGGTTTAAAGTGGCCGCTTTGCTTGGATTAAGCAAAAGTTGACCCTGTCCATCACTGTAGGTTAAATTATGAGTGTAACCTTTACTTGATTTTTGTAAAGGGAGTGTGAAGTGTAGAGTTGCAAAATTGACTATGTACTTGATAAATTTAAGGTTATTCATATAATTCTAAGTTTCAAACCAATTTTTGTATAGGCTGTGTTCGGTTTATGAATTAAGGTATGGATTTGGAAAGGAAAAAAGAAAATATATGTGAAATGTAAGTGAAATATAGTTATATTTTATTCACATTTTACTTGT
This sequence comes from Camellia lanceoleosa, assembly GCA_025200525.1. Taxonomy (NCBI): domain Eukaryota; kingdom Viridiplantae; phylum Streptophyta; class Magnoliopsida; order Ericales; family Theaceae; genus Camellia; species Camellia lanceoleosa. The sequence continues at coordinate 117,332,046 of CM045762.1, read as the reverse complement.
TTTTTTCTCTTTCTTTTTTCAAATTTCTACTCAAATTTATAAACCAAACACAGTCTAAAGGTAACAAGAGACGATGGAAAACTAGTTCCTCTATAAGCATATTTACTCCACAAGTCAAAAAATAGATTTTAAAAAAGAATCTACTATCAAATTTTCAAAAATTAACTTTATAATTTACTTAAATTATTTTTAATCATAACATACGAAAAAAAAGAAGAAAAAACTATGAACATTTCCAAATAAGCTGATCAAAAGGGTTTGTCATTTTTCTTTGTCCATGGGGCTAGAGGATGTGCAATTTTTATTTTATTGCCCAAAACCAGTTATTAATTCAAACTGATTTTTAATATAACAAAATGTTAATTATTTTTGGCAAGGGGTTGTTTGAGATGATCTATATAAGTGCACTTTTTAACTTTTTGGCTAAAAAAATTAGGGAAAAAAATATGAGTGTTTAGAATAAGTTTTTGACTTTTTACGAAAAAATGTGTATTACAATATTGTAATAAATATGCAAATGACCATATTGCCCCTAGTCCCCTATTTGTACGGACTATGCCTCACGTGAAGGCCAATACTGTGGTGGGGCAGCTCCTGAGAAGATATATATGTACAATTTTATTTTATTTATTTATTTTTTTTTTCTATTTTGTTTGTACATGGTTCTCACACTTCACTTCAATTTGTGGCCCACTTTGTTTTTTTATGTTCACCCACCTGTGCAAATAGTATATTTAATTTTTTTTTGTAATTATTTTAATTATGTAACAAAATTTAAAAAACAATTACAATGTATTATTTTTTGTAAGTTTTATTTATTTTTATTATATTGATTATGTAAGAAATGTAACGTGTTGATTATGACAATATTTTTTTTTAGTTATTGCGAATTTGGTACAACAAAATATTTCATTGTAATTAATGATATAATAATAGAATCACTTTCAACAACATACATTAGTGTTACACAACATACAACGAATATAAGATTCGCTGCAACAACAAATGTGTCGGCCTTAAACATGGCCTTGTTGTCACAATGCGTAAGTAATATTCGCTCTTATAGTTTCCATGTGGAGATCTAAGTCCCCTGGCTCCATGATATCGCCAACCTAGGTGTATTCGGGGTAGTTGGACATTTGCGGCGCAACATACTCATCGTCATCTGGAATTTCTTGCGCGATCGGGTTAGCTTGACTGTTCCGGTGTATGAAGTTATGTAAAGCCATCGACGCATATACGAAGGGCACTTGATCGGAAAATTTTATGTTCGGCATATTCTACAAAGTCCTCCACCTCGACTTCCAAGCATTGAATGTCCACTCGATACAACTACGCAAGGACGAATGTGCCTTGTTGAACCGTTCGAACTGGTTTTGTGGTATTCGGTTGCGATGGGCATTTTGGTGATATCAATACTCCTTGTACGGGACTAGATATCTTGTCTTGTTGTTGTACCCGCTATCGACGAAGTAGTATTTGCCTGTACATATACAACAATATAACTGACAAATATGAAATGATTTTTTTTTTTTGGTTAAATCGTATAATGACTCTTTCACTTTAAATCAGTCACAATTTGAAACTTCAAATTGTATGTGGGACTAGTAAAAAAATACATTTATTGTTCATACTTGTGTACCCCTACTTGTTTTTTGTTAGGACGTACTCCTAAATTTTTTAGTTCATATTAGAAAATCGGTATAAGCTGATTTTTATTGTACCAAAAAACTTTTTGTTACCATCACCTATGTGATTAATTTGTACATGTTGTCAAGTGGGAATTTGTTGCCAAGTGCGGGGTGTGGGAATCAATGTTTAGGCTCGGTTGTGACATAGTGCAACACCCTGCTATCGTGCATGCTCCCGCCCCAACCGGTGGACACAAACGTGAAGCACAAATTAAAGTCACATACGACAATAATATTTTGTGTTGGCACGCCTTTCTGGCTGTAGTATGAAGAGACGTATTCGCTTGGCACACGGGCCACAACGTGAGTGCCGTCTAGTGCCCCAATGCAGTCCTAAACAAGTATAAATTGCAAAATGTAACTTCTTATTGCAAAGGTTATGAATTACTTTGTCAAAGAAAAAGTTTTACACGGTGTCACCTTGAATGGCCAGTACTACCGCTTGGAGCGTAAATGTGGATGGCCCCCTTGTTGGACTTGATCGGGCTCAAGACTCCTACTATGAATTGATGTAAATGGTATCATAACTTGCAAAACCTTGTGAAAATGCCATGACAATGTCTCCTTTGAGTGTTGGAACCGTTCTTGCAAAATCCTCCATGAAATTCCCTGCAAAACAGAAATGAAAATCGCTACATTCTCTTCAAGCGGCACCCTATGCTCCCGCCGTGGCACTGTCAACCCAAAATCGTGTAGAGCATCGCATAACTTCAAGAACATTGGTCGGGGCATACTTACTGCATCCTCAAACTGGACTTGGTGGCCGTTAAACAACTCATACATCAATAATCGTCCCGACAAGATTGATGTATTTCACAGGACTTTGTAGTAATTGTTGTAATAATACGTTGCCGCAATGTTCCACGCTTCTACCAAGTTGTGGTCAGTTTCTACAACAATTTCTCGTGCAATTTCATCGATTGCTGCCTCTAACGGTGCATTTCCATGGATGTTACTAGGACCGGCTCCATCTGCCAGTTACGTTTACGAACCTGAAAGGGTGACCAACAATGGAGGAAAAGAGAGAGAGAGAGAGAGAGAGAGAGAGAGAGAAGGGAGAGAGAGAATGAGTGAGAGAAGGGCTCTGCCAACGTTGTAACCAAAATTTCATTTCAAAACCAATGTGAAGGAAACTATTTGCAAGGACAATAGCATGGCAGCCCCCCGTGGGTTGCCTTGTTCAGGATTTCAATGGGGTGCATAATACACTAACAATGTTGTACTAATATGAAAAAAACATTTTACATCTTTCTGAAATGATATAATTTTTCTCACCACAAAATATAATAATTTTGTACATGACAATTATATTTTGTTCACTTTGAAATATAAACATTTTCATTCAATACAATCATATATAATTTTTTTTACCGTATGATACACACCATAAATTGAACTGAACATCAATCAGTGAGTGACTTCATAAAAAAAAATACGCATCATTATATTCTTTATTTTTTATAGAAAATGATTTTGAAAAACATAGTACTCATCATTATTTTCAAAAAATAATTTCGACAATTATTAAGGGCCTGCTTCGTAATCATTTCGTTTTCAGTTTGTAGTTTATATTTACAAAAATAAAATAAAAAAAAAAAAAAATTTAACTTATATTTAATTTTAGTAAAGCTTTTCTTTATAAATAAACTTAAAGGTCCTATTATAATAAATATAATATTAACAATGTTAAGAGAACATCGAACATTGTTTTACAAATTTTAGATCAAAAATATCTAATGTTCAAATAATGTCAAAAATGAAAAAATAGAAAAAAAAAAACTAATGTTCATTAGATTTCAATAAATTTTAAAATTATAGAATGAAATGAAAGATCATTTTCATTCACATCAATGTAAAAATTGGACTAAATGGAGCATAAGAAAACTTTTAGGACTAAATGGTTCAACGTTTCAAAAACTATGACTTATGGGTAAATTTTCCTAAAAAAAATTGTCATAAAAACTTGTACTTGTTTTTTTTTTGGTTTGTAAATGGTTGTCTCACATTATAAATTCAAGAAAAAACATAAGCTACAAAAATGAGTTTACGTTGGTTTGTAAACAGAAATTTAAAAATTTGACTAACAAATTGAATTTTTTAAAAATATTTTTTTGTCAATTAAATTTTTTGTTGCAATTATTAATTTGCTTTTTGAATTTATTTTTTCTTCAATAAAATTTGTTTTTTTCAACAATTTTGCATGCACAACTGAAGATTCTTTTCATGTGAAGAAAATATGGGCAAGGACAAAATTGGTAGCCCCCCGCATGGGTTGCCTTGCAAATTTTTCAGTTTAATTTTTTGTCAATTATAATTTTTTTTTCAATTACTTTGTTATTGAATATATTTTTTTTGTCAATTAATTTTTTTTTTTTCAAAGCAAGTGAATGCAAAAGTGAAGATTCTTTTCATGTGAAGGAAAAGATGGGTAAGGACAGAAGTGACTGCCCCACGTGGGTGGCCTTGCCAATTTTTTTTTTAAATTTCTGTATATAATAATTTTTATATTATTATGAAAAAAAAATTGTACATGAATTATGAAATAATATAACTTTTCGCACCACAAAATGTAATATTTTTGTACACCACAGTAATATTTTGTTCAGTTTGAGACCACATAAAAGATGACAATAATTTTTTTCACCCAAACAATTAATGAATTATTGATGAAAATCAGCCTAAAGTAACTATGTCAAACTTATAAAAATCAATAAATTTTTTTTTTCAAACTTAACAATAGCCCTGTTTGGTAGGGCTTATTTCAGCTTTTAGCTTAATTTAGGCTATTTTGATGTGTTTGGTTCAACTTAACAATACAGCTTATAGCTTTTTGTAAGTCAAAAATCAACTTATTCTTTGAGTGGGGGAGGAGAAACTTAATTTATAAGTTAAAAATCAGCTTATATTCACAACTATAAGCTATAAGCTGTTAGGCTATAAGTTATAATCACTTTTCCACAGCTCTACCAAACGGGCCTAATATAATAGTATAATTTACCCATAAAAGAAATGACTGTTTCTTGGAATCGCATTTCATATATTGAGAATATGTACCAAAAAATGGACTAGGAATCCATATATATATTGAAAGGGTAAAAACTCCATATTGAATGGGTAAAAACTCCATTCTTATCAAGTAATGTTTAAAACAATAAAAAAAAAAAAACCCAAATAATTTCAATGAATGCTAGATTTTGGAGAAAGCAAAAACATAATAAGCAATTCTAAATTGCAACCAATAACATAATTCATGTACAATTATCAAGCAAGAAATGAACTGTCTGCTATGAACCAAGCAATAAACAATTATCAACCAAGAACATAATTCATGTAAAATAATAAGAACATAATTCACCTGCATTAAACTGTCTGATATCAAGCAAGAAATAAACCATACAACGCACCCACTCAAATCTTTTTGAGCAAAAGCAACACAAGTACAATTCCTCCAACAAGCTGCTTTACAGTCCACTTCACTCAAAAAGTAACATGCATACTATTAAATTAGAACAAACATCAAGCCACAACACACAATTATTCGGCAACACAAGCACAACAAAGAGGAAAAAAAAAAAACAGAAAAAAAAATCAGCATACACTCTTGAACAATTTTACACTCCACTGCAGGAACTATGACGGCTTAACAACTCCTCAACACCAGCCCCCCATTCCAAATGGGCCCTTCGAAATCTGGGACTGCTTCACTCGAAGCCAACAAATTATAGCGTTGTCTGTGGGAATCTGCAACATGATAGCTTGATTTGCTAGGTTGTCCATTAGGGAAACAGCGAAATCAATGAGCGGGTCATCCGGGCCAAGACCGTTGAGGGAGTACACCCTTGCCAGGCACTTGCCAATCACCTCTGGCGTCGAATGTGGGTAATCATGATGTACTCGAACCTCGCATTGTTGTAATTTAACTGGTGACGCAAGGTTTTCCATGCTACTCGCCAACTTCGAAGCTCCCTCGCTCTGCCTTTTTTCTGCTACTCGATCGCTTGCTCAATTTCCGCTTCGCCGGTCCACTATTGGAGTTTGTTCGATAGACACGACATCATCAACTGGGCAAGCAAAGTTGGAAAGGTGGCAGCTATGGCTAAGCATAGGGTTATCCGACCCGCACAACCCACTCTACCTGACCCAACCTGACCCGCACAGGTATGGGTGGTTTCGTAAATACAATAGGGTAGGGTGCGGTTTGGAATATAGCAAGTTTTCGGGTTACGGGCGGGTTGCGGGTTTGAACCGCTCCCGCCACAACCCATCCGCACTTAGAATATTTAATTTTTTTGTTTTTGTTTTTGTGTTTTTTTTAACCTGGACCGTTCATTTATGATCTATCTTAGATATTTTTGTTTTGACCAAACAAACCAAACCCTAATGCTTTAGGAAACAATTTTCATAAGCTCTTATCTGAAACATGAATTAGCAAAAATGCTGAGAATCATAATTGAAGAAAAGATGCAATATTTTCTTCTTCTTCTTCTTCTTTCTTTCTTTTTCTTTTTTTCTTTTTTTGTTTTTTTTTTGTTTTCTTTCATTTTTTCTCTTGGATATATATATACACATAAGTTTTTTTTAGGAAGTATATATATATAAGTTATCTTGGAAAAGAATGATGCCTTAGGCTTGTCAATGAATTAGGTAACAACTTTATGAATCATGTAAATTTTGTGTAATATTCAAAAATGTAATGTGTTAGTATTTATTTATAACTAAAAATTTCTGGATTGAGTTTTTGTATTGTAGGAATTTTTAGCATCCCTTGTAAAATTGTCCATTCATTTGTTTTGAATGTATCATTGAGAGAACCATACCTGAAATCCCAATCCCGGTCTTTTTTTTGTTTAATCTGCATTATGAGTACTGCTTAGACTAACATTTGCTTCTGTCATGGAACATCATCGTGATGCATGGAATTGGAATTGGAATTTTATAATTTTATAAGTTTGAATGATTTGTTTGTGTTAGGAATTGATTTTGTTGTGTTTTTAATTTGTAAGTTTTAATTCATTAATTATTAATGTTGGAGCATTTTAGAAACTTGGGGGAAAATTGCCTCAAAATAAGTATTTACAAAATGGAAAAAAAAAAACTCAAAAATAGATTTTTAAAGAAAAAAGTCCAAATCGTAAACTGCCCGCAATCGCCTGCATATTTGCCAACCCTATCCGCATAAACTGCAAACCGCACTGCCGGCGGTTGCGGGTTGACTTTTTCCCAAACCGCATAGATGCAAGAGGGTCAAAACCGAACTGCAAACCGCACAAATCCGATCTGAGACCACCTCCAGTGGTAGCCCACTGCTGTTCTCGCTGTCTTCTGTATTCATAGGGGATGGCACGTCATCCGTGGCCACCGGGTCGAAATTAGCATCGGGTGTCCAAGCAAAATTTCCTGTTGCCGTGGCACCTTCGTACACCCTTTGCATAAGTTCCACGTGCTCCAACGGCTTCGTTTTGAACTTTACAGCGTTCTTGTCAATTTGGAAAAAAAAAAAACAAAAAACAACAACATTACACACGTGGAAGTAAATAATAATTGGTTCAGAAAAATATGAATGGCTATTCTCCAGGTCACATTTATAAGTACAACTGTCAACCAACAATTGGAGTGCGACAGGTCTATGGAAAATAATTCACAAAATTCCAATAACTGGGAACACATATACAATGCACCACATTTCAAATATGTTGTTCTGCATTGGTGTAGCTTGAAAGGAAAGGAAGCAATATATTCCAACCTAAAACTAAAATAAAATCTCAATTACAAATTCACAAAATTATTTAGTAACAGGTCTATGGAAAAAATTTCATCTCGAGCGAATATCCTTGCGTACATAGATGTGTAAGACCTTTAAATAAGGCATCACATAAAATGGGGCTTGTCAAAGTATGCAAAAATAAGAGCTCCTATAGAACAATAATCCAGGAGACAGTAAAAGATAAAATAAAATAATTGCATAAAATCTGGACATAAAAGTCAATGGAAATGAAAGTCGAGACAAGGATTTATGCCAATTATAACCCAATTAATCATAATTGTATGGCTTAACCTAAGGCAAGCTTTTATTTTTGTGAATAAAATTAACAATAGTATGGTTGCTGAGAGGAGTAGATGGATCCATACTACACTAGCACAAAACTGGGTAATATAAAGTTAACACCAAAATACCATTAATTTGCATATACGACCTTACAGCTCACAATATGGCAGTCAGGTTTAATTAGCTCATAGCTCACAAGCTGAAAAGTACTGATTCACAGGATTAACTCAACAAATATTGGAGCATCACAAAGATTTACTCCTATTGAATAATTTCTGGTATATTATGCTCCTATAGATTATATATTAATGATTTGAAAGCTAACATCGAATTGTCCATTAGCGACATGTGTGAAACATAATTCCAGGAAAACCTAAGCATTTTTTGTAATCTCAAACAACTCACAGTGGAACATTATTATCTCTGTTTGATGCAACCTTTTACAACTTATATATTTGACAATTAAACAATACAAGTTAGCAACATATTTCTTTCATCTTCTCAATAATTAATTTTATTTTTCTATTTTAAAAGTTGGCATAAATTACACCAATAGTTCCAGTAATTTTCATCTTATGTCAATTTTATTTTGTAATTAAAATTGCATCAATTTTACTTTTGAATTTTTTACACTATGTCAGTACAGTCTAACTGATAACATCCCTTTAATTGTTAGATCGAAATTAAGGGCAAAATAGTGCATTCACTTTTACTTCATTTACTTTTGTTGTTTACTCTTATTGGTCTTGACAACTTCTATTGTCACGCCCCGCTTTTTTTTATTACTTGGATTCCATTACCAAACCATTATTATAGATTCAATTTCAAATATAGCATACAGAAACTCTTTATATTTACAAGGAATACATGAATAAGGATTTTCTCATCGAATATACCATGAATGCAACAGGAGTTACAATTTAATAAATTGCCCTCAGGCTTACATCTATTAAATGAAGAGAAAGGGTTTAACCCTTTTACAATCAATGGCATTCTGCCCACAAATAATGGCATTCCAACCACAAATAAAAGGCCCCGTGGCCAACAGGTAAAGAAACCTTGAGACATTTCTCGATGTTCACCTGAAAAAGGATTAGCAACGTGGGATGAACATAAAGTCCAGTAGGGATCTCAACATGATCCTAAACAATAACAACTTGTGTGTGTCACTTAGTGTTCAACTGGAGAGCACTGGCAGAATAGATGGCACCTAAATGACCTGTAACAGAAAGAAGAGATTCCGGTGGTGGTTTGTCCACCCGGGGGCACTCCGACGATCAAGTCAGTTATCTCTCAAAGATATCAAAAGTGCTTAATTCACTTTTCTGAGTTTAAATTGCGTACCTTAGACCCATGGGGGTGCCTTTCTTTTTATAGTCAACACACTTCTAGTCCGAATAGAAGCCTAGCTTCAATGGACTTCAGCTCCGTACTTATCTTGGACTCTTCAATAGATAAAGATAAACTCTCAAAGAGCTTTATCCTTATCCAGGCTGAGGTCCTTCCTCATTCTAGGACTCTTGTCCCTTATCCGTTTATCCCGAACTCCGATATCTTCGGAGATAACCTCGGCCTAGCCGAGATCACCTCAGCATCATGACAAGGACACGTGGCACCTTGGCTGACACGTCGGCGTCACCTTGGCCACGTGTTGGTGCTCAGAAAATATATCCCCACAACTGCCCCGTAGGTTCTATTACCTCTGCATCCTGAGGTGATAGAACCTATATCGTTATATCGTATAACATGTCGGCTATCTTGCTGTATTATCCATTTATTGAGGTCATAATATGTTGGCTCAATATGACCAAGAACTTACAATCTGCTTTCACCAATGCCTCAAAATTTTTAACCAAGTCTGTTCAAGTTCCTCAGCTGAGATCATCCTCCAAGCTGAGGTTCTACTCCATTTAAATCAAGAATTCTAAGAGCTTCAACACGCGTATGAGCTGTCACGCATGACTAAATTTCAACCATGGAGTTTAATCTGGAACGATTCATAGACTACAGATTATGAATTTCACGGATTCCTTGCTCAGCCCTAGCCCACCGATTCAACCAACCCACTAAAACCGATTAACTTGATTTAATTTATACTTTTTTAAGTGCTTTCGATAATATAGGTTGACGGATGCGAATGAATTTTTTTTCAAATCTATTTATGTTTGAATGAATAGCGGATAAAAAGTCACCTAATCCAGCTCGATCTGCAAACCTCTCCTAAGAAAATGAGGATATATTTTTATACTTTCTATATTAAGAAAAATGTTAATTATTTAGTAATAATATTAGCTATTTATGAAATATAAAAATTGAGTCATTATTTTTATTATAAAAAAATGAAGAATAAAAAATTTTGGATTCAAATAAGACCTAAAATAGTAAAAAAATTACTTTAAAATAGTTTGAAAAGGACCTAAAACAGTAAAGTTCAAACCACCAAACCATCAAATTGATCCACATTCACACGACAATTGCACAGTTCGCTTAGTTCACTCAATTCGCATTTGCTAACTAAGAAAATAGATGTTGATTAATTTTTTGCAATCTTCTTAAATTCAGATAATCACATAAGATGTCACCTAACCCAACCCAATCCAATCTGCAAACATCTCTAACGTAAACTACGTTAGCAACATCTAAGCACCAGTGGGAGTTATTTTTAGATGTGACCATTGTAACTAATTCTGTTGTAATTTGGTCAGATAGAAATTAGACTTGTTAGTTTGTAACTGAATGTACTGAATTAATATAAATAGAGTGGTGATAGAGAGTTTTAAAAATAGAGCTCTAAATTGAGCTCTACTTATGTAGCAATGAAAAAGAAAAAAAAGAAAAAAAGAGAAGGCCAAAACATCACATCAATGCATGGACCCCAGCCATTAGAACTCTTTTAGAGCTCTTAATTTAGAGCTCTCAAACATTTTTTTGATATAAATAGGACTCAAATGTATTGAGAATGGTGTATGTGAAAAATATCAAGAGAGATATCTTTTCATTCCTTATCTTCTTCTTCTTCTTCTTTTATTTTTTATTTTTTTAAGGAATATTATGCTTCTTTACTTTGTTTTCAGTTTGTTGCTCATTGAGATAGTCTGACAAAATATGATAAATGCTTGCTATACTGCCCTTTACTGTTTCAACATAAGAGCTCATATTCTTTAAAAATAATAATAATTATGGGAAAGTATTTTGTGAATGACGGTACGTGGTTAAGGTGACGCCGAAGTGTCGGCCGAGGTGCCATGTGGCCTGGTCACACTGCTGAGATGATCTCGGTTAGGCCGAGGTTATCGATGGAGATGCCAAAATCCGAGATATGCAGATAAGGGACAAGAGTCCTAGAATAGGGGAGGATCTCAGTCTGGATAAAGATAAGGCTCAAGAAGAATTTATCTCTATCTAGCTGAGTGTCCAGGATGAGCACTGAGCCTGAGTCCATTAAAGTAAGGCTTCTAAAGGGATCAGGTCACTGCTGGTTATTAAAGCAAGGCTATAGTGATCCTGATTTTTCCCCGTCATTTATCGTATTCCAGACTCGAGTTTTATGGTTGTAAATCATTGTCTATACCTTATTTCCATCATTTACTCTTTGAATTTGAGTTTTGGAATGTCTTGGGCGTGTTTAGAACAGGTTGGTTGCTAATTGGTCTAGAACCTTGTTGCCCAGAATTTTGGTCTTCCGCTCCAGCAGGTCCTTTTGTGCTCGAGCGGGGTTTGCAATCCTTTAGTACTTTTGCGTCTGCAAAAATACTGCAGAAGTGTTTTTCACGCTCGAGCGGAGTTTCTTATGCTCGAGCGGCCCCTTTGGCGCTCGAGCGACTGTCTGAAGTCTGTAAAATACTGGATGAGTGTATTCAGCGCTCGAGCGGGTCTCTTTGTGCTCGAGCGGGTAGTGCCTTGCTATTGTGTCTTGATGCTCGAGCGGCCTTTATTGAGCTCGAGCGGGTCAAATTCTTGTGTCTGACACTCGAGCGTCAAACTCTATGCTCGAGCGGACTGTATGTATATCAGATCACGAAAGTAACTTTTTAAATCACTTTTCCTGTCATTTCTTACTCTAAAACTTTCCAAAACCCTAAGTTGAGAGCCTCTCTCTCTAAAATACCTTCTCTCTCTACATTTTGACCTTGATCTAGGGATTTCCAACCTTTGTGTCTTCACTAAAAAGTTGGAGCTTCTCAAGATCTTCTATTTGATCCGAGTAAAATCAAGTTTGGGCGTCATTGAGGTTTCTCCACTTCTCCTTTGAGCTTCTACACTTGAGGTAGGGGTAATCTACTCATTTCTATGAGCTTTGACATAAATGTTAGTCATTTTGTATAAATGGTGGGATTTGAGAATTTTGGATAAGGTTAGGGTTTGGGCTTGAATGTTTAAAAGAGGGGATTCCTATTGTTGGGTTCCATTTGTATGTGAGGTCTTGAAAATGGGGTTGTTTGTGTGTAATGGGTGAGATTTGACCTTGAAAGCAATATTTGAGAAAATGAGGAAAATGTCCTAATTTGAATTATAAAGGTTATTTGCATAAATAATGAAAATGATGTGGAAATATGAAATTGGTTTGAAAATCATGAAATTGGAGGAAATTGTGATTAAATGGTGTAGTTGGATTGATGAATCACTCACGTAGGGAAAATGTGATAAATTATCATTTGAAAATTTTATTTATCTGTTTAGATTTATCTGCTTTAGGCTTTCGGTGGAGGATAGCCATGATTGTTGTAGAAACGACATGATGATTAGGTAAATTGAAACTAATCAATTGGATTATGTCATTGCATATGACGGTTGGATATAAACATTGTATGTGTGATGGAATTGGTCATTGTATATGACAATGTGTGTAAATACGTTGTATATATATCTTGTTTGGAAGGAGATAAGGGATGTACTCCAATGTGTGGGAGAAGAAAGGGGATGGACTCCATTGATAATTAAGTTGGCCAGAGTGTCCAGGGTGAAAGTCCCGAAATCATATATCTATATGGGTGCCGGTTCCCTCGGATGTAGTTCCGTAAAATGGCAAGATATGGAAGTGTATGAATGATGTTTGTGATTGAAGTATTGATGAATGAGTTGTAGTCTCATTTTGAATTGTTTATATCATAATGATTTATGTCAATGAATTGACTTGGGTAAATAACTGGAAGTGAATTGAAATATGGGTACCAATGTTGATTGATTATGGAAAAGGTTTAAGATGGTTTATAAGTGTTAAACATTTATCAAATGCTAAATGTTTTAGTTAATTCTCATATACTGTTTAGCCTATCTCAACTGGGCTTTGGCTCACCCGACTTGGGACACCATTTTTCAGGTACAGGGGACATGCCACCTCCAAGGTCTTAGCTTGAGAGGTTTAGGAGTTGAAGACTCCGTTTTGTTATTTATATTTTGTGTTAAATGTAAATCTAAGCCGAGGGCTTTTTATGTATAGAGTTAGAACTCTTCTTTTGTTGTAACCAAGTGATAACTTGAAAAGCTGTAAGCCCGTAGGGCATTTACTTTGTTGATAACATGTAATATCTTTTGTAAAGAAGACTCTGATGAATGAAAATGTATTCTTTTCTTTATGTTCATGGAACTTGTGAATGAATGATGTATGTCTTAAATTGAGGGCATTACAACTTGGTATCAGAGCGTACCGGGTTTGAATACTTGGGTATGTGGGAAGTGGTTAGTACCACAATGGGTTTGTCTCACTTGTTAGAGACGTAAGTATAATGTTATGTGCTTATGTGATAACATGTTTATGTGACTATATGGGTATGAGATTTAGTTTCTAGGATATTGATCGGGTTCATGGGTTTCTGGGAGTCCTGTTGGAAAGGCACTTGATCACTGTTGTTTTTAACTAGAACTCTAACAATGCCACGGGACGGTCATTATCCGAAAATGAAATTCGTATGTGTTTATGTGATTATGTGCTTATGTGGAGTGAATTACAATTGTCCATTGTATTAGGACGCGAGTGAGTTAGCTTCAGCACATTTGTGAATGTGCTAATTTTCTTCTGTCACCTTTATTAGGATGTTAGGACGAGGTCGTGGTGGTAGGCGTGGTAGGCCTAGGAGGCAGGAGATGCCTATACCGGATGAGATTTCGGCACAGGTGGAAGGAGTGGGTCAGGCCAATGTGGCCGAACCGGTTGGTCAGCAGGTTATGGGCGCCTTAGCTCATGAAATGGCCGGAGCATTGAGGGAATCCGTGGACATTCTCAGGGCTGAGAATCAAGTCCAGGCCCATGTAGCTGAAGCTAAGCCATCTTTTCTGAAGAGGGAATTTTTCCGGTCGAATTCGGATAAGTTTTTGTGGGATCCTAAAGAGCCACTAAAGGTTGATGAGTGGCTTGAACAGATGACGAAGACATTTGAGATGCTTGGCATCGAAGACGGGGGCTTGCGAGTGACCTTGACGTCTTTCCAGCTGAAGAGAGACGTGGGTCAGTGGTGGAAGTATGTGCGGGGGTGCATTGGTGGGACTTGGGAAGCCTTTGTTGAAGCCTTCCAGGACAAGTATTTGCCGGCTACGGTGAGGGAAAAGTTGAGGGATCTGTTTTCTCAGCTCAAGCAGTTGAATACACCTGTGGCGGAGTTTGAGGCCACTTTTACTAGCTTGTCTAGGTTTGCACCGGAGTTAGTGGCGACTGAGGAACGCCGTTGTCTGGAGTTCGAAAAGAAATTGAGGACCGGGCTCATGTTTCGAGTTGCCGGGTCCATGATTAGAGACTATGAGCGCCTTGTGGAGGCTACTGCCCATCTTAAGACCATTATGCATGCAAAGAAGGAGAGGATGAGGGGCTCCAGGAGGAGTTAGGATGGTCAGGGGGACGGTAAGAGGCAGAAGGGGTTCTAACCCTCAACAGTCCTAGGGAGTACATTCGAGGTCTACCTTTCTAGTACCGAGTTCGGGTTCTGGGAGAGGTGGTCAGGGAGACATCACTTGTTATAAATGTGGTTAGTTGGGCCATAAGTCTCCAGCTTTCCCACTGAGAGGAGGAGGGCAGCGATCAGCATCATCTTTGGCCCATTCTCAGTGCCAGAGTCAGAGTTGAGGCCAGCCGCTCACTTATTATCAATGTGGGCAGGCGGGGCACCTGAAGAGGTTTTGCTTGCAGTTGGGTGGCACACCTGGTGCGTCTGGTTCGAAGCAGACCCAGAGTTACTAGCCAGCGCAATCAGTTCAGGCCTCGATGGCCAATCAAGGAGCCTCTTCAGCTCAGTCTGTGCAGCAGTCTTATGCTCCAAGAGGTGAGCAGGTAGATTAGAGACCTATAGGGCGCGTGTATGCTGTTACAGCGCCAGATCTTGTACCATCTCCATTTGTTGTGAGAGGTACCTTTTTTGTTTTGCAATTCGGTTGCTAATGTGTTAATTGATACGGGTGCATCCTACTCTATTATATCTTCTGCATTTGCATCTGTTTTGGGATTGGAGTTGGCACAGTTAGCATCTCCTATTTGTGTGGTATCACCTACTGGGGGTGAGATGGTTTTGAAACAGGGGTGTTAGGGCTGTGATATAGAGGTCGCCGATCGTCGACTTCCCTTTTCTTTTGTGTTGATAGATATGTCTGGGTTTGATGTGATCTTGGGTATGGACTGGTTATCGTCATACCGGATTGTTATAGATTGTTACCGTTAGAGGGTTACTGTATGTACCTTGAGGGGTGACTGCTTTCATTTCTTGGGAGATCGGGTTGGTAGGGTTTTACCACCGGTGTATGATCCGCGAGGGCGGAGTGAGCTTAGTTATCTTCTCGCTAGCTTTATGAGTAGTGAGTGTGATGAGACCTGGACTGAGTTACCGAGAGTGGTTTGTGAGTACTCGGATGTCTTTCCCGAGGACCTTATTAGTTTACCACCCCAGCGAGAGATCAAGTTCTCTATTGATTTAGTGCCTGGCATAACACCGATTTCCATGGTACCATATCGTTTTGCCCCAGCCGAGTTGAGTGAGTTGAAGGTTCAGCTCCAGGAATTACTAGATAAGGGTTTTATTTGCCCTATTACTTCGCCTTGGGAAGCATCGGCCTTCTTTGCTAAAAAGAAAGATGGGGCATTGAGACTTTGCATTGATTACCGAAAGTTGAACTGGGTTACGGTTAAGAATAAGTACCCTATGCCTCGTATAGATGATCTGTTTGATCAGTTGAAAGGATCCTGTTGTTTCTCTAAGATAGATTTGAGATCGGGTTACCATCAGTTGAGGGTCAGGGAGGAGGATATCCCGAAGACGGCATTCCGTATGCGGTATGGCCATTATGAGTTTCTGGTGATGCCTTTTGGGCTTACCAATGCACCGGCTGTGTTCATGGACTAGATGAACTGGATTTTTCGGGAGTTCTTAGATCTCTTCGTAGTCGTTTTTGTGGACGACATTCTGATTTATTCACCTTCTGAGGAGGAGCACGAGGAACACTTGCGAGTGGTGCTCGAGTTGCTTAGAGCCCATAAGCTGTATGCTAAGTTTGGAAAGTGTGAGTTCTGGTTAAGAGAGGTTAAGTTCTTAAGCCATGTGGTATCCAGGGAAGGGGTGACCGTAGATTCATCCAAGATAAAGGCGGTGCAGGATTGGGCACAACCTAAGAATGCCTTCAAGATCCGTAGTTTCTTGGGATTGGCCGGGTATTACCGTCGGTTTGTGAAGGATTTCTCCAGGCTAGCTTCGCCTTTGACTAGATTGACGGGAAAAGGGGTCAAATTTGTTTAGAGTGAGACTTGTGAGAAGTCATTCCAAGAGCTTACGGTTAGACTTACCACCGCTCCAGTCTTGATAATTCTGGAGAGGGGTTTGGGTTATGCAGTGTATTGTGATGCCTCACGAGAGGGTTTGGGTTGTTTATTAATGCAAGAGGGGAAAGTAGTAGCCTATGGCTCACGTCAGTTGAAAACACACGAGAGGAATTACCCTACTCATGATTTAGAGTTAGCAGCTGTGATTTTTGCCTTGAAAATTTGGAGGCACTATCTGTATGGTGAGAGGTTTGAAGTATTTTCGGATCATAAGAGTCTGAAGTATCTGTTTACACAGAACGACTTGAATTTGAGGCAGAGAAGGTGGATGGAGTTCATAGAATATTATGACTTCGAGTTGCATTATCATTCGGGAAAGGCTAATGCCGTGGCCAATGCCCTAAGTAGGAAGTTCATTATTAGTGTAGCTTGTATAGCTATCCAGGAATGGGAGATGTTGGGTGTCCTTGGTGAGTTTGGCTTGCATTTGGGTGAGTCTGTTGAGTCTGCCGCCTTGTTTTCTATAATTGCACAACCTACACTTGTGAACCGAGTGTTAGAAGCGCAGAAGGGTGACTTTGAGTAGAATCCCTCCGGGAGAAGATCTCCAGTAGGAAGGCAGAGAAGGGTTTAACTGTGTATCTCGACTTGAGTGTGAGATACCGAGACCGCCTGTTTGTGCCGGAGTCTTGCCGAGAGGAAGTACTCTGAGAGTTTCACTATTCACGCCTTGCAGTGCATCCGGGAGGCACAAAGATGTATCATGATCTGAGTAGCCAGTTTTAGTGGAGGGGGATGAAGAAGGATGTGGCAGCGTTTGTATCAAAGTGCCTTACTTGTCAGCAAGTGAAGGCCGAGCATCAGAGGCCAGCGAGTTTGTTACAGCCCTTGCCTATAGCCGAGTGGAAATGGGAGCATGTCACGATGGATTTTGTGGTGGGTCTTCCGAGGACTCAATGGGGGTAATGATGCCATTTGGGTAGTAGTTGACCAGTTGACTAAATTGGCGCACTTTATTCCTATGTGTGTAAGAGATTCGGTAGATTACGTTGCCGACTTGTATATTCGGGACATAGTGAGGTTGCATGGGGTCCTAGTGTCAATTGTCTCAGATAGAGATCCGCATTTTACTGCTAGGTTGTGGCAGAGTTTGCAGAGTGCCTTGGGCACTAGATTGACTTTTAGCACGGCTTACCATCCTCAGACTGATGGGCAGTCTAAGCGCACTATTCAGATCCTTGAGGATATGCTATGAGGTTGTGTCCTTAACTTTAAGGGGTTGTGGGACAGACACCTACCCTTAGTGGAGTTTGCCTACAACAAAAGTTTCCAATCGAGTATTGGTATGGCACCATTTGAGGCCTTGTATGGCCGTGTAGATCTCCTGTGTGTTGGGCCGAGGTGGGTGATGCACCTCTGTTGGGCCCGGAGTTAGTACGGGAAACGACGGAGAAGGTAGCACTTATCTGTAAAAGGTTACTTACAGCCCAGAGTCGCCAAAAGAGTTATGCCGACCATAGAAGGAGGCCTTTGTTGTTTGAGGTGAGTGATTACGTCTTTTTGAAAATATCACCTAGACGGGGTTTGATGAGGTTTGGGAAGAGTGGGAAGTTGTCTCCTCGGTTTATTGGCCCTTTTGAGATCCTTGAACGAATTGGGGAGTGTGACGACCCGAACCCGACCCTATGGGTTTAGCATCAGAATCGCCAAGAATCCGAGATTACAAGGCTGCTTAACATGATGTCTGAATACAGAGTAAAGGGGCATGGCGGAAGCCAATATAGTAAATAAACAATGTCCAATGAGCTGTGACAGTCTGTATGCAAAAACACTTATCATACGTATAGACATTCAATACAGAACAGTATGCACAATATTTACAATCATTCAGTACACGAACTTAATCCCTATTAAACAGTACGGTACAGTGCAAAACATTCAGTCTATACAGTAGTACATCACAGATGCAGAGACAGACGGGGAGATTAAAACACCCCTAAGCCATAGCTTGACAGGCTCGGAACCTCGCAGTGAGGCACAGTGGTTGGCTTGACAAAACTGGAGTTTACCCCGACGCTTTTAGCATTGGTCCAGTGCCTGAACACCTACATATATATATGAGCAGTGAGCTAAAGCCCAGTGAATAACATAATGCGTAAAGAGGTTTAGAATGAATGTCCTTACAGTAATGAAAACAGTTCATTAAACAGTATTTCAGTCATTCAGTCATATGTGGTACATCCATTAGCATAGCAGTACAACAAACAGTAGGTCTTAAAGACCGAACAGTCAATGATGGCCATCAATCAGTAAACAGTAGTGGTTCCAACGAGGGAACCGATAGAGATCTCAGAATAACGAATACAAGAATGAGTTGCTAAGGATGCCACAATACGAGAATATAGGACATACATTCATTGATTAACAATATCGCCAAAAGCGATGCAGTTCAGTTGTTCAGAAGATAATCATTTTGAACATATTTTTACACAGTTGTTACTCACAGAGTTCTGGGCTACAGTAAGCTAGAGCGTCTCCTCGGAAAGCCAACCCTACACAGTTAACAGATTGAACACACACTAAGCTACACAGTTAGGAAAGATAATAACTTAGTCCCTAATTTGCTTTGGTGTGTTCTACATCTATATCCTCATTAAGATGTCTTAAACTAGGCCTAAGAATGCCTAGGATGGGATGAGGATGCAAAGATGTATTCAGAAAACAGTTTCAGAATTTCAGAAAATCAGAGGTCCCGCTCGAGCTCTGGTTTCCCCGCTTGAACGGACATGAAACAAAGGTCCCCGCTCGAGCGCCAACTTCCTCGCTCGAGCGGATCAAAAAGTACTGGATAGGTGAAATTCACGCTCGACGCCCGCTCGAGCATGTCACCTAATCCTCCGCTTGAGCGTACATCCCTCCGCTCGAGCGGACTGATGAACAGTGCAAGATGCTGGGAGCTCGATTTCCCCGCTCGAGCGGACGACCAAAATCTGGAAAATCCAGATTCAAACTCCAAGTTCAAAACTCAAGTTTCAAATGCCAAATTCGATCCTCTTGGGCCAAATTTCTGGAAAACATTTGTAAACACATAGAATGACATGATTCGAAAGTCAATTTGAGAAATCAAAGCCCAAGGGTGTTTCAATCAAACTCCTTTTCAAACCCATTTCAAATCAAATTTCATGAACATGATACAAACATGACATGCATGAACTTAAACAACTTCAAGGCTCCAATTACTAGTTCAAATGAGCCTATTACTTCAAAAACAAGATAATTTCATGAACCTTAGCTAGAACTTGGACATGCATGCAACAATTTCCATGAAGTCGACTCAAACTTCAACAATACAAACATGCATGCAATTAGCTAGCTTCCAAGCTTCAAATCATGCTCTAAAGAGCCACTTCTTATCAAAACAAGATGAAATCATGGACTTAAACATAATCAAGAGCATGCATGCAACATTTTGCCATGAAAACACTCTAAAACTCTTCAATATACACATGCATGCAAGATTAGAGCTACAATTCAACAATTTGGCACCATTTCTAGACTCAACTCTTCAATTAACATGGAACATGCAAGGACTAGCTTGAATGCATGAATAAGAAGGCAATTACTCTACCTTAAGTCTCCAATTATGAGTCTAGGAGTTCAAGGTTGCTCTCACTCTTCAATTCTTCCAAGATTCAAGCCAACTCACAATGAAATCAAGATGAAATCACTCTTCTAGGTCTCTCTCTCTCTCTCTCTAGAGTCGGTTTTGAGCTCTCAAAATGAGTTGATGAAAAGTTTTGTTGAATGCTTAATGAGGCTCTAAAAATGTTATAATAAAGGGCCCACTAACATGGCAATTCCGTAAATAAGGCAACTCTTTGATTTAACTTATTTTTATCTAATTTAATCATACCAAATAAATTTTCAATTAAATATACCATTAATTCACATAAATTCCAATGATCATAAAACATTGATCCATTTCCGATTCGGCTGCCGATAAGGCCTTCGGTTTGCAGTTTAAATTACAGAACATGAACAGATCGATTAACAACCAACAGATAGAAAATGTATTTCAACAGTTACAGTCAATCAATCAGTCTCGGATCTCAGTCAGTCAGTTCAGTATTTCAATCAATTCAATAATCCATCATAATCAGTCTCAGTTTAGCAGTAATCAGTGCTTAATCAGTAATCAGTGGTGAGAGTTATTACAGGGAGGTTGCCTACTGTCTAGCATTGTCGCCGCAACTCTCCAGAGTGCATAACGTGTTTCATGTTAGTATGCTTCGGAAATATGAGCCGGATCTATCACATGTGTTGGATTGGACCGACTTAGAGGTAGATAAGGATGCCTCGTATGAGGAGAGACCGGTGAGGGTCTTGGATAGACAGGACCAAGTCTTGCGAGGTAAGACGATTTCCTTGGTCAAAGTATTGTGGAAACATCACAGGGTTGAGGAAGCCACTTAGGAACGTGAATTAGAGGTCCGAGAGAAATATCCGGACCTATTTGTTAATGTTTGAGAATATGTTGGAAATCTTTTTTTGTTGATAAACTCTAAGAACATTGAATATGTTTTGGATTGTAAAACATTGTATATGTTTTGGATTATGGAAGTATTGTAAATGTTGAATATGTCTCAGAAATGCGAGTTTAATTTAAGCATTGTATATGTTAAATGTATTTTAGAAATGCAAATATGTTATTAACATTGAATATGTTATGGAGATATGGAATATGTGTATTGGGATTAGATGAATTCCGAAAGGATGCATGTTGATAATGTATCATGAACTATATCGGTAAAGTTGTTCTCTTGAGAAGAGATGGAATGACCGGTAGTGGATCATGTTGGTGAGTGTTGTATTGTAATCATATTGAAAATTGAAATAATCATGATTTTGAAACTTGTATAAAATTTCAGGGACGAAATTCTTTAAGGGGGAGGTTATAGCGATCTCGATTTTTCCCCGTCATTTATCGCATTCCGGACTCGGGTTCCGTGGTTGTATGTCGTGGTCTATACCTTATTTCCATTCTTTACTCTTTGAATTTGAGTTTTGGAATGTCTTGGGCGTGTTTAGAACAGATTGGTTGCTAATTGGTCTAAAACCTTGTTGCCTAGAATTTTGGTCTTCCGCTCGAGCGGGTCTTTTTGTGCTCGAGCGGGGTTTGCAATCCTTCAGTATTTTGTGCGTTTGCAAAAATACTACAGAAGTTTTTTTCACGCTCGAGCGGAGTTTCTTACGCTCGAGCGGGTCTGAGCTCGAGTGGCCCCTTAGGCGCTCGAACGACTGTCTGAAGTCTGTAAAATACTGGACGAGTGTATTCAGCGCTCAAGCGGGCCTCTTTGTGCTCGAGCAGGTCTCTTCTTGTTATGTCTTGGTGCTCGAGCGACCTTTATTGAGCTCGAGCGGGTCAAATTCTTGTGTCTGACACTCGAGCATCAAACTCTACGCTCGAGGGGACTGTATGTATATCAGATCACGAAAGTGACTTTTGAAATCACTTTTCCTGTCATTTCTCACTCTAAAACTTTCCAAAACCCTAAGTTGAGAGCCTCTCTCTCTAAAATACCATCTATTTCTACATTTTGACCTTGATCTAGGGATTTCCAACCTTTGTGTCTTCACTAAAAAGTTGGAGCTTCTCAAGATCTTCCATTTCATCCGAAGTAAAATCAAGTTTGGGCGTCATTGAGGTTTCTCCACTTCTCCTTTGAGCTTCTACACTTGAGGTAAGGGTAATCTACTCATTTCTATGAGCTTTGACATAAATGTTAGTCATTTTGTATAAATGATGGGATTTGAGAATTTTGGGTGAGGTTAGGGTTTGGGCTTGAATGTTTAAAAGAGGGGATTCCTATTGTTGGGTTCCATTTGTATGTGAGGTCTTGAAAATGGGGTTGTTTGTGTGTAATGGGTGAGATTTGACCTTGGGAGCAATATTTGAGAAAATGAGGAAAATGTCCTAATTTGAATTATAAAGGTTATTTGCATAAATAATGAAAATGATATGGAAATATGAAATTGGTTTGAAAATCATGAAATTGGAGGAAATTGTGATTAAATGGTGTAGTTGGATTGATAAATCACTCACGTAGGGAAAATGTGATAAATTATCTGTTGAGAAATTTATTTATCTGTTTAGGTATATCTGTTTTGGGCTGTGGGTAGAAAATAGCCATGATTGTTGTAGAACTACATGATGATTAGGTAAATTGAAACTAATCAATTGGATTATGTCATTGAATATGACTGTTGGATATAAACATTGCATATGTGATTGTATATGTATCTTGTTTGGGAGGAGATAGGAGATGTACTCCAATGTATGGGAGGAAAAAAGGGATAGACTCCATTGATAGTTAAGTTGGTCAGAGTGTCCAGGGTGAAAGTCCCAAAATCATATATCTATATGGGTGCCGGTTCCCTCAGACGTAGTTCCGTAAAATTACAAGATATGGAAGTGTATGAATGATGTTTGTGATTGAAGTATTGATGAATGAGTTGTAGTCTCATTTTGAATTGTTTATATGATAATGATTTATGTCAATGAATTGACTTGGGTAAATAATTGGAAGTGAATTGAAATATGGGTACTAATGTTGATTGATTATGGAAAAGGTTTAAGATGGTTTATAAGTGTTAAACATTTATCGAATGCTAATGTTTTAGTTAATTCTCATATACTGTTTAGCATATCTCTACTAAGCTTTGGCTCACCTTACTTGGAACACTATTTTTCAGGTACACGGGACATACCACCTCTAAGGTCTTAGCTTGGGAGGTTTAGAAGTTGAAGACTCCGTTTTGTTATTTATATTTTGTGTTAAATGTAAATCTAAGCCGAGGGCTTTTTATGTATAGAGTTAGAACTCTTCTTTTGTTGTAACCAAGTGATAACTTGGAAAGCTGTAAGCCCGTAGGGCATTTACCTTGTTGATAACATGTAATATCTTTTGTAAAGAAGACTCTGATGAATGAAAATGTATTCTTTTCTTTATGTTCATGGAACTTGTGAATGAATGATGTATGTCTTAAATTGAGGGCGTTACACTCTCATAGGTCAAAGGTAAGTTATTTCTTGTGAGTTTAAGTATTATATGCTATATGTGAGAGATATTTGTTTACTGACTTGATCGTCGGAGTGCTCTCGGGTGGACGAACCACCACCGAATTCTCATTTTCTCGTTCCAGGTTGTGGGGCTTAATCTATTCTGTCGGTGCTCTCCAGTTGAGTTCCTCTTTTGGTTGTGTGGTCGGAAATCTACACCCACAATTTGGCGCCGTCTGTGAGAATAGATTAAGCCCAACAACCTGTAACAAGAAGATGAGAATTCAGCGGTGGTTCGTCCACCTGGGGGCACTCTGACGATCAAGTCAGTAAACAAATATCTCTCATAGATAGCAGATAGTACTTAAACTCACAAGAAAGAATTTATCTTTGACCCACGAGGGTGCCTTACTTTTATAACCAGCAATGACCTGATTCCTTTAGAAGCCTTACTTCAATGGACTTAGGCTTAGTGCTTATCCTGAACCCTCAGCTAGATAGAGATAGACTCTTCTTGAGCCTTATCTTTTGTCTAGTCTGAGATCCTCCCCTGTTTTAAGACTCTTGTTCTTTATCTACTTATCTCAAATTTCGGCATCTCCGCAGATAACCTCGGCCTAACCGAGATCATTTCGGCAGTGTGATCAGGCCACATGGCATCTCGGCTAACACTTCAGTGTCACCTTAGTCATGAGCTGTCATTCACAAAATACTTTCCCACAATAAGAATAATAATAAAAATAATAATGAGAATTCATTTAGTATATATATATATAGATATAAATGAATTGACGCCACCTGGATCTTGAAAAAAATATTTTGACATTCTATTTGGAAATCCATTTCTTGAACCAACATTAATCAATTTTTGTGTTGTTGGTATCAGGTGTAGTATTCTAATTTCTGTACACTTTTATATTGAAAGTAAGTCTAGAGACAAATTATTATCATGTACAAAATATTTAATTCTAAAAAAATAAGATGGCATTTCTCTATTTAAATGACAATTGCTCCTTTGTTTTCTATCTAGATTTAAATATCGGTGTTTTGAGGATACAACCATTTATTATTTTTCTTTGATTAATTAAGTGAGCACAAAAATCTATATTTACTGAATATTAAACCCAAAGCAACATAGTTACACAAATAGTCAACTATATTAGTTATATGGATGAAAAAAATGATATTGTCATCTCTTTTACACTAAATGTATGGTTTACACTATTTATTTTTATATTTTCACATTATTTATATTAATTTTGATTCATTTAATCTTATTAAAAAAGAAGTCAGCGTGGTTTTTAGGTCAATATTATTGACTTTTGTTTTGTTTTTATCTTTCAATAACTTTTTGATAGTGCGTGACAATTTTGGTTTCTTTTCTTGTGTGGATGGAAGACTTATGATGCTATAGTTGGTGATATATCAATACTAGCCGAGAGATTTGAACACGTGGAATTCACTCAGCCGTTTCTTTCGTCAGGACTGACAATGATAGTTTCAGTAAAAACTGATGAGGCCAAGGTTTGGATGTTCATGAAACCATTCACCATAGAGATGTGGATTGTGACTGCTCTCTTAATGATTTACACAATGTTTGTTGTTTGGTTCTTGGAACATCAATCCAATCCTCAATTTAGAGGCCCTTGGAAGAGTCAACTCAGCACTGCTTTGTGGTTCACTTTCTCTTCTCTTTTCTTCGCCCATAGTAACCATCATAAAATTTCAAAACAAACATGGTTTAATACATACAACAATGATTTAGACCATTAAAAAATACATCACTAATAGCACTAATGCATTGAGAATGGTAAAAAAGAAAAAAGAAAAAAAAAACAAGGCATAGAAAGTGGGCAGGGTCCCTTGCCACATCATTAGTGCTCGTCCTAGTGCTCCATTTTTAGTACTCCCAAGCATTTTTCTTAGTACATAATGTTTATGTTTATATTTATTTATAAACAGAATTTAAAAACTAAAAGAAAAAAAAAATTGTTTTATAAATAATCGAAACAATTTTCAAAATTAATAAATAGGATAAATTACACAGATAGTCCCTGTATTTTGATCTTTATGTCATTTTGGTCCTTATAATTTCAATTGACTCAATTTTAACCCTGGATTTTTGACTTTAACTCAATTTAGTCCAATTGCTTAAAATTGTTAACATTTTTTAATGAAAAATATGCACATAAGTGGCATATATCATGATTTTTAAGGCAAAATTATAAACATACTCAACTCAAGGAGTTAATTTTAACCAATCCAGTAATAATTTTTCATCAAAAATACTAACGGCTTCATCAATTGCACCAAATTGACACAAAATCTAAAATTAATTGTCAAAATTGAGCTAACTGAAAGTGTAGAGACTAAAATGACATAAGAAACAAATTGTAAGGACTAACGATGCAATTTACTCTAATAAATACTACGAAAAAAAAAGAAAAAAGAAAATGCATTTCTTTTATTTTATAATCAGTTTTTCCTTCCATCCCCATCATCAATCACCCCCACTGAACTAGGAGAAGACTATGGGCAGCCATAGCCTTCCTATTTCTATGAACATTATTATTTGTCATAAAACTTAATATATATATATATATATATAATTTTATATATAAAATGACCCCCAGTATAAAAAATATATATGTCATTCTTCTTCCATCTTGAATTCTCTTTCTATTTTACATAAATAAAAAATAAAAAACTTATTTGTCCTATTAGAAATTACTTCTATGGTATTTAATTTTTTTTTATGTATATATAATTTATATATCATATATACATACATGTGTGTTTTGTGTATATGGTGAAAAAAAAAATTTCTTTTTGGCCCCTCAAATAATGAAATCCTAGTTTCATCCCTGCCCTCACTTCTGACCATTACTGCTAGCCATGTCTATCTATCACCTCTGCTCTTCAGCCATCCTCGCACTTGTTTTAGAAAACACGTTGTTTGGTCGAGTTTTCATAATCTTTTTCTTTTAAAAAAAATTAGAAACTAATTTGATCAAAATATCAAAAAAGATATTTTGATTATTTACACCATGTGAAACAAGGAGTGCTTCTCTTATTTTTTTACACCAAACTAGTTTTTGAATTTTTTCAAAAAATAAATTTGAAAACTCAACAAAAACAGAGTTTGAAAACATGTAAAAACGAATATAAACATGTTTAAATTTTCTGTAATAAAAAAGTACTAAAGTGCAAACGTTATCAACTAACGTCCAAGTTAAAATTAGATCCACGTTCAAAATCTTTCCTTTTTCTTTTAATGAAGAAAACAATTCATAAATTCTCTCTCTCTCTCTCTCTGTGGGGAATTACATAGGAGCAGGAACGGAATTAAGAGAAGACTATGGGGGGCCATGGCCCCCTATTTCTGTGAATATTATTATTTGGCATAGAATTTTGAAAATATATGTCATTTATATATAAAATGACTCACAGTATAAACAAATATATATGTCATTCTTCTTCCATCTTGAATTCTTTTTCTATTTTACATAAAAAAAAAAAACAAAAACAAAAATTATTCATCCTATTAGAAATTGCTTCTATGGTATTTAATTTTTTGTATGTATATATCATATATACATACATGTGTGTTTTGTGTATATGATAAAAAAAAATTATTTTTCTTTTGGCCCCTCCAGTATTGAAATTATGGCTCTGTCCTGCACAGGAGAGAAGATTTATAGAAATTACACAAAAGTGGTGGTGGCGATGAGGCTTTTTGTTGTGTTTATGGTGACTTCAAGCTACACAGCCAGTCCCACATTGTGGGGATATATTTTCTGAGTACCAACACGTAGCAAGGTGACGCCGACGTGTCAACCGAGGTGCCATGTGTCCTGGTCGTTGTGCCGAGGTAATCTCGGTTAGGCCGAGGTTTCCTCCGAAGATATCGGAATCCGAGATAAGCGGATAGAGGACAAGAGTCCTGGAATGAAAAAAAGACTTCAAGATGGATAAGGATAGTACTCCTGGAAGTCTATCCTTATCTCTTGAAGAGTCCAAGGTAAGTCCAGAATTGGAGTCCATAGAAGTCAGGCTTCTAGTGGGACTAGGATTGAGTTAACTATAAAAGAGAGGCAGCCACGTGGGTCTAAAGTACGCAATTTACGCTTTGAGCAGTGAATTTTAGCACTTGATTATCTTTGAGAGATATACTGACTTGATCGTCGGAGTGCCCCCGGGTGGAAGAACCATTGCCGGAGCCTTCTCTTTCTGTTACAAGTTAGCTGAAGCCATCTATTCTGCCAGTGCTCTCTAGCTGATTACTAAACGGGCAGTGTGATCAAAAAGTCACTCAAACAATTTGGCGCCGTCTGTGGGAAAGAAAGAAGAATAGATAGCCAGTAACGGACAGAAGGAAAAGATTGGGGACGACGCTCTTACTGGGAGTGGCAGACCCATCGACCTTGACGTCGAAGGAGACAACCACAACGAAGAAACTCGTGACTAGAATCATGGAGAGAAAGACATCAACCAGACTGGCAACGCACCAAAGAATGCAGACTAGGGCAGGTACTATAACGAAGATAACCTCCAGATATGGAAAGACAGATGCCTGTGGAGGGATGAAGAAGTAAAAGAGATGGCAAATAAATTGGCCGACCTGCAGTCAGTCGTCAATTTTATGATGCAAAACAATGTCATGCAGCCACCCTTCCCACTGCATGACACACCGATTCCAGCGGTCAACACCCAGAAGGGAGGACAGATCCCCATAGCCCCTCAGTACAACAGGAGTAGAAGACACTCTCACCAAACCTCCAGGGAGGTCGGACAAGGAGAGTCAAGAAGGGAAGAATCACAAAGGACACGTCGCACGAAGGAGGCAAACCCCAAAGAACATCGGCATGTTCAGGGGCAGGCATTATGCTTCGACACATCTCATGGGAAAAGATCGAAAAGGGCCCACCACGAGGCCAAGAGTAGTGTGCCGAAAAGACTGAAGTCCAAAGACAGCCAAGCTCCAGGAAGGAGTAAAGAAGACTTAAGAGATTACCTCAAGAGGAAGCAATAGAATGCCAAAGCTGAGGTAACTTCCCCGGTTAAGCCGAGGACACCATTCTCGGTGGAATTGGACAAATTCGAAGCGCCGAAGAGATTTAGCATGCCGAGGTTCCAAATATACGATGGTAAGTCAAACCCTAATTTCCATGTTGGATTATACTTGAACTCAATGGCATTGTATAGTGGGAACGAGCCGTTGCTCTGCAAAGTGTTCCCCTCATTCTTCGGGGAGTTTGTATCAGATTGGTTCCACAAACTACCAAAGGGAAGCGTAAGGACTTGGGAAAGCCTGGCCGAGATGTTTGTGGCCAAGTTCGTAACAAACAAACTGCAGTCATTAAGGGTGGACACATTGATGGCTCTGAAGATTAGTAAAGATGAAGGCCTTAGGGCCTATGCAAAAAGGTACTATAAGGTGTTCAATCGAATACCCGAATGCAACCAAGAGGTGGCAGTCGTATCTTTCAAGAATGGCCTGAAAGATGATTGTCCACTACGGAAGTCTTTGGCAAAGACATTGCCAAAAAGCATGGAAGAGCTCATGGCGAGAATCGAGAAGTATGCCAGAGTCGAGGAGGATACGTTGGGGAATAAGGAGACAAAGCAAGAAAAAGGAAGCGGCTCGCCGAAGCGAGGCCGAGGTAACAATGGATCCAACAAACAAGAGACGGAATTGAGGGCTAAACAGGCAGACGACTGTGTTCCGAGTCCCGGTTCACAAGGTCCTGGATCAAATTCGAAATCAACCCTATTTCAGGACACCAGCAAGGGCACTAGGAGAATTTATGGAAAGGAACGTCGGCAGGCATTGTGCTTACCACAATGAAGAGGGGCACCCAACTCAGGGTTGCAGAGCCCTAAAAGCACACTTAGAAGACTTGGTGAGGCAGGGCCATCTGAGGGACCTTGTCGATGAAGCCAGGACAAGGGAAGAACAGGCAAGATTGCCTCAAGCACCAGCAGCTCCGCCTCTCCCAGCACAACAACCACAGGCAAGAGGACCTCGGGTGGTTAATGTAATCCACTCAAAGGTGAACGAAAACGACATACGGGCGGAGACCCAGAAGGTAAAACACCTGCAGCACGTGAACCAGGTCGGACAGAAAAGACCTCGGTCTGAAGAGTGCCAAGGACCGATGATAGCCTTCACTGAAGCCGACCTAGAGATGGTCCAGCATCAGCATAATGATGCCTTGGTAGTATCCCTCTAGGTTGGGGAGTGCCAAGTGAAACGCATCCTGATCGATCAAGGCAGCTCTTGCGACATCATGTATGTCAGATGTTACAAGGAGCTGGGCCTTCACCCTGACGACATGAAGCAATCGAATGGCCCAATGGTCAGCTTCAATGGAACGCCGACATGGCCATTGGGCACAACAAGCTTGGAGGTACAAGCTGGCACTAAGAAGATCAAGACAGAATTCATCGTGATTGATACGCCCTCGCCATACAACATTATCTTGGGGAGGCCGTGGTTGCATGCAATGGGGGCAGTTCCCTCAACATTGCATCAACTACTGCGGTTCCCAACAGAGCATGGGATTGAAGAAGTCAGAGGAGATCAATTGCAGGCAAAAAATTGCTCCATGGCAGTAATGAAATCCACCTGCAACATTCGGGAACCAGAGAAGGCAGAAATTGAAGAAGAGGACATGAAGGTCCTAGATGATGTCAGCAAGGAGCCAGTCGAGAAGAGTGAAGAAGCACTGAAGAAAATCCTCGTCCAGGAGGGCGATAAGGAATGCTTCTTTCTTCTCGGCTCGGGCTTAGCCGAAGAAGAGGAAAGAGAGCTGGAAGCTTTTTAAGAACAAACATTGAGGTGTTCACTTGGACACCTTATGAAATACCTGGCATTGACCCCGAGGTCACATGCCACA
This sequence comes from Camellia lanceoleosa, assembly GCA_025200525.1. Taxonomy (NCBI): domain Eukaryota; kingdom Viridiplantae; phylum Streptophyta; class Magnoliopsida; order Ericales; family Theaceae; genus Camellia; species Camellia lanceoleosa. Next base: position 117,301,613 of record CM045762.1, on the reverse strand, counting down.
AACTCAACGTTGACAGGTCAGCCAAACCTGTAATACAACGAGCTAGAAGACCGACGTTGATGCACGTCGAAGCAGTAGAGGAGGAAGTAGATAGACTTCTAGAAGCTAGGGCCATCAGAGAAGCCAATTGTCCGACATGGCTATCAAACACTGTGGTAGTAAAGAAAAAGAATTGTAAATGGAGGGTCTGCGTAGATTTTACAAACCTGAACAAAGCTTGTCCCAAAGATAGCTTTCCTCTACCCAAGATTGACCAGTTGGTGGATGCCACATCTGGACATGGAAGGATGAGCTTCCTGGATGCTTATAGGGGTTACCACCAGATAGCCATGTACCCCTCAGATGAGGAGAAGACAGCGTTTATCACTCCGAAAGGCCTGTACTGTTACAGAGTAATGCCTTTTGGGTTGAAAAACGCAGGAGCAACTTACCAAAGGTTGGTAACCAAGATGTTCAAACACTTGATTGGCTAAATAGTAGAAGTCTACATCGATGACATGGTCGTGATGACCAAGGAACCAAAGGGTTATCTTGCCGATCTAGAAGAGGTCTTTGACATACTCAAAACATATCGGCTCCGACTCAACGCATCGAAGTGCGCGTTTGGAGTCGGATCAGGTAAGTTCTTAGGGTACCTAGTGACCAAAAGGGGCATTGAGGCCAGCCCAGATCAAATCAAGGCCATCCTGGAGTTACAGAGCCCGACATCGGCGAAATAGGTTCAAATGCTTACTGGAAGGGCCGCAGCCCTAAATAGGTTCATAAGCCGAAGCTCAGACAAATGTAAACCTTTTTTCAATCTGGTGAAGAAGGCCATGGACTTCCTATGGACTGAGGAATGTAAGGCCGCTTTGGCCGACCTAAAGAAATATTTGACCATGGCTCCAGTCCTCTCTACACCTGAACCTGGGGAAGAACTGTTTTTGTACTTAGCAGTTTTGGAACACGTAGTAAGTGCAGTGGTAATCCGAGAAGAAAAAGGGGAGCAGAAGGTTGTTTACTATGTAAGCAAAACCTTGGCCAATGCAGAAACAAGGTATCTACCATTAGAGAAGTTAATGATGGCCTTAGTAATGGCTTCAAAGAAGCTAAACCATTACTTTCAGGCCCACAAGATTGTGGTGCTAACAGAGCACCCACTGAAGTCCTTGTTGCAACAAGGAGACTTAACTGGAAGAATAACGAGATGGGCAGTGACCTTAGGCCAGTATGACTTGGAGTTCAGGCCGAGAACAACAATTAAGGGCCAAGTTTTGGCTGACTTCGTGGCCGAGTTCACGCCAGAATCCATCCAACATCGGGCTCCGTTGAGCCAAGATGAACGATGTCCAAGCAAGCAAAGAGAAACCCAACCAAAGGCAAAAGAACAGAGGAAGAAAAAACTCAGACCCTGCAGCATTTACATCGGCGACTCCTTTCAACTGTTCGTTGATGGGAGCTCAAACCGACAGGGAGCTGGGGCAGGGGTAGTATTGATATCTCCAGATGGAGAGATATTGGAACAGTCCATTCGATTAGGGTTCAAAGCTGTAACGCCCTCAAAATAATACATAAAACCCATCATTTTAGACATGCAATGATATAAGAGGAATCAATACCTTTCTATTCATCAGAGTAATTCTTACAATAGTATTACATGTTAACAACAAAAGCAAATGCCCTAAAGGCTTACAGCTTTCCAAGTCAACACTTGGTTACAAAAAGAAGAGTACTAACTCTATACAAAATAAGCCATTGGCTTTAAATACATGTAATGCAAACAAAATAATCAAAAAGAGTCTTCAACTCCCAGAACCATCCAAGCTATGACCTTGGAGGTGGCATGCTACCTGTACCTGAAAATGATATCCCATATAGGGTAAGCCAATGCCCAGTAGAGATATGCTAAACACAATATGAGCAGTAACTAAGACATTAGCAATTGATAAATGTTTGACTCACATAGACCAATTCATATACCACTTTCATTACATGACCACAGTCTCCATGTTTTATTTCATTTTCCATTTCTTATCAAATTCACAACTCACAACAACGGCTCAGAACCTGGCCAACAATTTACATGAGATAGTGAATCATATTAAACATTTCCCAATTTTACAATAGATAAGCATACTAGCTATATCAACACTTCGATAGATAAGCATATAAGCTATATCAACATCTCAACAGATAAGCATACAAGCTGTATCCACACTTCAACAGATAAGCATATGAGCTATATCGACACATTAACTGATAGGCATATGACCCGTATCAACGGAGTCCATCCCCTATCTTCTCCCACACAGCATCCGATTTAGAGGCCCATCCCCTATCTTCCCCCAAACCGTGGAGTACATCCCCTATCTCCTCCCACACACACAACGTATATACACATAGGTCATATATATAATCAATCAATACATAAAGTTAATGTATTTTGTCAATCGTCATACTCTATCACACATTCAATTGATTAGTTTTAGTTTGCCTAATCATCATGCATTGTCCACAACAATCAAAACTACCCTCCACCGGTAGCCCAAAGCAATTATTTCTAAACAGATAATAAAAGCACCAACAGATAAAATATCCGCATTTTCAAAAGTGAACGATTTATTAATCCGACTCCACTATTCCATCTCATAATGAACCATTATCATTATATTCAACTCAATTTCACAAATCCTCAACAAATGTCATTAATTACACTAATGACCCAAACATACCCAAACATGGCATTTTTCCTCCTTTTTCACAACATTGACCCCAAGGATCCAAATATTACCAACAACCTCAATATACTCATTTTGCAACCCAAATACATATTTATGGTTCAAAATAAACAAAACCCTCTTTTCAAAATTATCCATTTGAAACCCTATATTCCAAAACCCAAAACCATTTATACAAAAGCTCAAAATCTAGGTCAAAACCCATAAGAGTGAGTAGGAATCCCTACCTCAAATTCGGAGCCCAAAGGAAGAAGAAGACCAAACTCAAAGTGCTCCAAATTCTAAACTTTTCGGATCACAACGACGCCCTCAACGATCAACACAACTTTTACAAAGGCCGAAGGAAAGGAAAGCACTCTAACTAGATCAAACCCTAGAGAGAAGGGAGTTTCTAGAGAGAGAGGCTCTCAAAATCAATTTTGGGAAAGTAAGAGAGAGAGAATGGATATAAAAAGTGATTCAAAAATGCTTAACTGCCTTCTGATATACGACTCTCCCACTCGAGTGGAGAATACAACACTCGAGCGTGAAGCACAAAAATCTGGACATGCTTGAGCGCAATAAGGCCCGCTCGAGCGCCAAGACACAAGAATAAAATACATCCGCTCGAGCGCAAAGAACCAGTCCGCTCGAGCGTGAATTATCCCATCCCAGAACTTTCACCAACAATGTACTACCCGCTTGAGCGCCAACAAGTCCGCTCGAGCGCGACCCGCTCGAGTGTAGAAATCACACCTGCAGAAGTTTTGCAGGGACACAAAATGCTGGAAGGGTGTAAACCTCGCTCGAGCGTAGGAATACCCGTTTGAGCAGAACAACCAAAAACTGGGCAACAAGAAATTAGACCAAGGCTCAACCCACCTGCTCGAAACATGCCCAACACATCCTAAAACTCAATCAAATGGAATTAAAAGACGACAACAAGGTTGACATAACCACCAACTCCACGGAACCGAGTCCGGAATACAACTAAACAGTAAAGGGAATACCGGGATCGCTATAAAGGCCTCGAACAATAAGGTAGAATATGAAGCATTGATTGCAGGACTGAAGCTGGCAGTAGCAGTAGAAGCAGATGAAGTAATAGTTTTTTGTGACTCACAACTTATAGTGAATCAGACAACAAGAGAGTTTGCAGCCCGGGATGAAAGAATGTCGGCATACGCAAAGGAAGTCATCAGGCTGGCAACCTTGTTTCAGAACTGCCGACTTCTTCAGGTTAGCCGAGATGATAACAGCCACGCCGACGCGTTGGCCAACCTAGCAAGTTCAATGCAAATTGGAAAAACAAGGACAATAATGATTGACTACTTGTCGGGCCCGAGCATAGAACCGCCGAGCACAGAGCAAGAGGCAATGTGTGTGGACATGGGACCAAGCTGGATGGATGCAATTGTTGCATTACTGAAAGAAGGAAAGCTACCAGAAAACCGTAAGGAAGCACACAAGATCAGATTGAAGTTGGCAAGATTCAGTCTGACAGCAGACGGACACCTCTACAGAAGTTCCTTCACTGGACCCCTTTTAAGGTGCGTACACTCTTTTCAGGTTGAAGATTTTTTATACGAAATTCATGAAAGAATTTGTGGAAGCCACGCTGGGGGCAGATCACTAGCTCACAGGGCCATTATCCAGGGGTATTGGTGGCCCTACATGCAAAAAGATGCAGAAGCTTACGTGAAGAAGTGTGAACAATGCCAAAGGTTTACACCTTTGATACACCAGCCAGCTGCTGACCTGAACCCTGTATCCAGTTTATGGCCCTTTGCCCAATGGAGCATGGATCTCGTTGGGCAATTGCCCCAAGCAACTGGGCAAATGAAGTACTTGCTAGTAGCAACAGATTACTTCACGAAGTGGATAGAAGCAGAACCCCTTGCCGAAATCCAAGATGTGGATGTCAAGAACTTCATATGGAGAAACATCATCACCAGATTTGGGATTCCAAGAGCAATAGTTGCCGACAACGGAACGCAGTTTGACAGCAAACTCATCAAGAACTTCTGTGTGAAATTCAAGATAAAGAATTACTTTTCAACACCAAGTTTTCCCCAAAGCAATGGGTAAGCAGAAGCATCCAACAAAGTAATTTTGGATAGGATAAAGAAGAGGCTGCAGGTAGCAAAAGGAAAGTGGGTAGACGAATTGCCTAATGTACTTTGGGCATATCAGACTATGCCGAGAAGATCAACAGGGAAATCTCCCTTTGCCATGGCTTATGGCACAAAAGCAGTCATTCCACTGGAGGTCGGCATCCTAGGGATCAGAACCCAAGGAGTAGAGAACGGGGTTAATAATATACTTTTAGCCCGAGATCTAGATCTCTTAGAAGAACGAAGGGAGAAAGCTGCAATTCAGCTCGCAGTATACCAGCAGCAGCTTGCCAGAGCTTACAATAAGAAGGTCGATCCAAGGGATTTTCAAATCGGCGACCTAGTCCTGAGAAAGGTCGTCGGCAATAAGAAGGATCCAAGAGAGGGCAAGCTTGGCCCAAACTGGGAAGGACCCTACAAAATCACTTCGGTGTTAGGAAATGGGGCATATCGGCTTGAAGATAATGAGGGCAAAGCATTGCCTAGACCCTGGAACACTTGTAATTTGAAATTTTTCTATCATTAGATGTTGCTTGATTTTTTGCCGATGTCATCAATAAAATCTTAGCAGAATTCTCCACAACTATGCATAATGATGTTTTTGAATAATGAGAACCCAAGTGGAACTAAGGTTCACATTGGGGCAGAGAAAAGACAAAAATGCTTAACGCTTGTTGAAATTTGTAGCAATTTACAAGTTGAAGTTAAGCCGAGATTATTGTTTATCTTCACTTGTTGAAATTTGTAGCAATTTACAAGTTGAAGTTAAACCGAAGTAATGCTTAACGTTTGTTGAAATTTGTAGTAATTTACAAGTTGAAGTTAAGCCGTGATTATTGTTTATCTTCACTTGTTGAAATTTGTAGCAATTTACAAGTTGAAGTTAAACCGAAGTAATGCTTAACGCTTGTTGAAATTTGTAGCAATTTACAAGTTGAATTTAAGCAGAGATTATTGTCTATCTTCACTTGTTGAAATTTGTAGCAATTTACAAGTTGAAGTTAAACCGAAGTGATGCTTGATACTTGTTGAAATTTGTAGCAATTTACAAGTTGAAGTTAAGCCAAGATTATTGTTTATCTTCACTTGTTGAAATTTGTAGCAATTTACAAGTTGAAGTCAAACCAAGATCATTGTTTAGCACTTGTTATAACTTAAGAAAAGTTTATAAAGTAGAAATTAAAACAGTATATGTTAATCCTTATTGAAATTTGTAAGCACTTTACAGGACAAGTACTTGCCGAGGTAAATCGTCAGGTGGCATAACCGAGGTGTGTCACCCTGAGAAGATTGCCCAAAGAAGGAAAAGTACATAAGACATGCATGATATTCTAAGTATAGAATCATACAAGAGCAGTTAGAAGAAGACAAAGATACAAGCATTCAGAAAAAGAAAGTTGAGTTAGCATTCACAAAACAAGGAGGCACATCGACCATATGCAAAACTTACATCGTCTAAAGAAACGAAGAAGTACAAGAGTACAAAAGACAAGAAAAGAAAACACATTACATCAAAACTAAGATTCCCGAACATCGGCAGTAGGCTGGGTTTGGACGTCGGAGGACTACTGAGAAGAGACCTCGGCCGCCTTCTCCGCCGCGATCTCGGCATCAATTTGGGCAAAGGTCTCATCAATACTCTTATCAGCAAGAAGTGAATCCGATGATACCTTTGGAGGAATCACATCCTTAGGAACCTCCTCAACCTCCTCGTCTTGAGTTAAGTCTAGGACTTGCTCATTTTGAGGAGGGGACTTGGCCCTAGCAGCATCTTTTGATTTCCTCACCAAGGCCTCATCCTCATCCTCATCCTCATCCCCATCCTCAGACTCAGATTCAGATTCGACATCAGATTGAGCTGGTAGAGGAGGTGGAGGGAATGGCAGAGGAATTTCGTCGGCGTTCCTCAGAGGCGAGTCCTCGGGGACATTGAGTTTTTCAGAAGAGACATCCAACCAAGGGTGAAACCCTTGTTGCATGCCTGCATCACTTGTAGTTCATAAGCCTCAGTAACGTCGGCCATGCCTTGAGTGTACGCCTTCTCATCAGCTTCTTTGATTTCGGCATCTTTGGTGGCCAGGGCCTCCTGTAGACACCCCATTTTTGACTGTCCTCAAGACTTGGACTTCACTGCTTGAACACTTGGTGATCATCCATGTTTGTGTTCGTTGGGAGTTCCCGGAGTTCTCGGCTCGCGCGCCTTGCCTCAGGACCTCCGAACTTGACCGTTCTGTGTCTGGTTTTGCACCAAACACTTGTGTTTTGCCTTTGAGGGGCAGGGAATGCCTTTTGAGGCATCCCCACATACCACCGGCTGTGGCTAGAGGCCACCGGCTGGCTAGTGTTGCCACCGGCACTATTTTGTGCCGGTCGGCACTCTTTTGTGCCGGTCGGCACTCTTTTTGGCAAAATTACCATTTTGCCCAGCCGACCACTTTACAGCTGCTTTCTGAGATATTTTCAGACAGCTGTATGCCTTTTGTTTCCCCTCCATACACGTGTATGGAGGGATGAGCCCTTGGATGCCTTAACTTGTAAGCTTTTGGTGCCTATACAAGAGGAGGTTCTTCTCTTGGCTCAAGGGTTAGAAAAATTAGAGGGTTAGACATTTTAGACAGAGAAGAAGCTCTGGTTTTAGGTTAGAAATACTATATCTATCCTATCTCTCTTTTCCTTGCTTATTTTGTACACTAGGTGCTTTAGTTCATACTATTGCACACAAGCACCTAGTGTTTCACCTTCCTTTGGTTGTTGAGGGTCCAAGGGCTTGTTCTTAGTGTTCTTGACTGGTTTGAAGATCAAGGAACCAACAACTTCAACATTTGTGAAGAAAAGCTTCAAGGGTAAGAAACTTGCTTTATTTACCCCATTTTTGCATTCCATTTTTGCCTAGTTTAAAACAGTTTTTGTGCTTAGTCTATAACACATAAAAGTTCTGTTTTTTAACCCTCTTTATTGTTTATTAAGAGTGTTTTTCACTTTGGGGAAGTTTGACCCCCTTTAGGCCTTGAAAAGGGCCCATTTTAGGTCATTTTGTGAGAGCTCCGAGACTTTGGTGCTTGGGCCTCTCCACCACTGAAATCTTGAGGGATTTTAGTGGTGGAGATGGTGCCATAAAGTCTCCAAAAGGAGAGGGCCACCCCCTCTCCTTGATGTCCTTGAAAAGGGCAAGTTTTGCTTCCTTACGGAGCTTCATGCTTGAGTGTGTATTGAGCATGTTCGACTGATTTTTCATGCTTATATTGTCATGTTATAACATGATTTTAAGTTGGTTTTAGCACTCCTTGCATGCTTTGCATAGTTACTTTGTAATGCCACAATAGTCCCTTAACATGCCTAGGTTGTGTGCCTTAGTTTCTAGCATGTTTTAGGCCTACATTTGTGAAGCTTGTATGCTTATTTTGACATGTTTTAGCTCTGTCCATAGCCATTTGGGTTGATCTTGGCATGCGTCATATAGTCTCTTTGCATTGGGCTTGTTGGCCTTAAGAACATGAATGTGTAGCATGCCATGCTAGCTTCATTTTTGATGGTCTGGAATCACCTAGCATGCTATTTCAGACCTTTTGGTGAGCTTGTATGCTTGCCTTAGTCACCTCTTTAATGCTTTAAGAGCATGTCTTGTATGCTCCCATGTTTTGGCCATTTTGCATGACTTTGTATTTGAGTCATCTAGATGCCATCTAGGTGGTCCTTTAGGCTTAGTTTTACGTGTTAAAACTCTTATTTAATTGCTTAAGTATTGCCATGAGTGGTTGTGCTAGGTGTGGTTCAAAGCCTCATTGGCTTGACTTAATGCTTGGGCCATTTGTATGCTTTGCTTGGCTTGTTTCGTTAGTTGGTTTGGCACCATGTTTAACATGATTTTCAGAGCTTTACAATGCATGCTCGTCGTCCTTGTTTGGTGTCTTCAAGTGTGCTTGAGAGTTGCCATGTTTATGCCTTGGGTTTGGATCATAACACTTGCGTGTGTGTGTGTGTGTTTAGTCTCCATTTCTAGGCACTTTGGCCACTGATTCTAGGCCAATTAGGAGTAGCCTAATTCATGTTTTAGTCCACTCCATTGCTTGGCTTGTATGCCTCTTCGCTTAGGTTGCATACTTAACAGGTTTAGCTTGCTTGCATAATTCATGTTGCATGCTAGATAACATGCTTAGGATTGCATCACATGAGCATGCATGTTTGGCCTCTTGAAGTGAAATGTGATAGAGGTTGGGCACTTTTGTGTGTTTATTTGGTTGCATTGCATTTGAAATCAAAGTTGCACACTCGGTTCTTTGGGCCATTACGCATGGAAATGCGCGATTGGTGGCCTAGGAATCGAGGCACATGCCCTTTTGAGTCAATAACATGATAAGGGGTGTGTATAGTGCATAAATACCTTGAATCACATTGCCATGCATGTTGTCCTCTCGTCTTTGTGAGTTGCGTGTTCTGCAGTGTTAAGTGCCTACCGGCACTATTTAGGCCGACCGTGATCAATTGACACCGATGAATCAATTGATGCCGATGGCCTCCTTCTTCCTGGGTGGTGCTCTACCCCCGGTGGTACTCCCGGCTCGAGAGGCACCAGGGGACTTTGGCAATTTTCAGAGGAGAATAGCAGGGGAAACAGAGGCAAATCATGCATGGCAGTGCGATTCCGAGCGAATCTCGGACACGCGATGCATCTGGCCCTCTTCCCGAGGCATTTACTGTTTAAATAGATTAATTATTTTATTTAATTAATTTAGTTGATTTGTAATAATTAATTAGCTTGCGTAGTTAATTAGTTATTCAGTTCTATATTATTCTTTTGGTCCCTCCGAGTGAGGGCGTATTTGTAATAAGTGTGTGTGAGTGGGTGTATGTCTTCCAATCCCCATTTCTTTCTATCCCTTTTATTTACCTGCTTATGATGGTAGATTAGGGCACATCTAAATTAGCATACCTTATGCAATGCATGCGTGCATTCATGCATTTGTTTACATGCATCAGGCTCGACACATCATGCAAATTGCATCGTACTTTCAATTCCAAATTGAATACGTGATAGTTGTTGAATCTCATGCGCCATGTTTAGGGTTAGCCGAGCCTGTCTAGATTACATCCCTGTATGTGATACATTAGCCACTTAACATGAACTAGGTCATGCATGTTTGCTAACCGGGTTATTGTTTTTGGCATGGAGTACGATGTAAGTATTTATGCTTTAGCATATCGCATGCGTGTGAATGTTAACATGACAGTAGGCTCACCATGCGGCTAAATGCTTATGTGTTATAAACTGTTTGAATGCCTGTGGGTGGAGGTTGGGTTGCCTGAGTTGGAACAACTCATTGAAATCCGTATTTTAGCCTACTTGCGAGTAGCAAAATCTAACATGTTTTTCGAGATAAAACGGATATGCAATGTTTATTTCCAAATTAGGCGATCTAGTCTATACTTTTGTGTTATGCGCATCACATAGTAATTCTAGGCTAATAATTGGAATAAGAGCATGTAATGTTTTCAAAAACGGATATCACGGTTAGTAGAGGCCGGTCTTCGGACCGGGCGAAAGGGGGTGCTCATAGCTGACCTTCCCCAATCGTACCCAAGCTCCCGAGCCAAGACGCTTTGGTTATGACGGACACGTGGCCTTCGGCACCGAGTCAGGGTTTCCTAAATTTCCCATTTCAAAATATTTAGGTGGCGACTCAGAATCCGCAAAGATCCATGTTTGGCACTACTTTTCAAAAAAATCTGTTTTCTCAAACGATTTGCCGGATTTGGACTCTTTGGTTCAGATTTAGAACCGCGACACAAGGGGAGTCCGAACTGTAGCTGAGGTCCCCCGCGGACGTGCTACACCTCCTGAAGCTCCTTTTCGGCCTGGGCCATTTTCTCCTCGGCCTCTTTTCTCTGGGACTCAGCAACCTTCCTTATGGCCTCGGCAGAATCGGCCTTCTCTTCAGCCTCAGTCTGGGCTTTGATAGCAGCCTCGACCTGATCCTCCAATTCCTTCATTTTTGATTGAAGGTTTTTGTTGGCCTTTTGAAGGGCAGAAAACTACTTCTTCATGTCGACCAATTTCTCCCTATTTTCAAAGGCTTGAATGGAGAGAGAATGGGCATGCTGAATGGCCTGAAAAAACACAAGGCAAAAGTTATTGCAAAATTTTACAAGTATGAAAAAGAGAAAGAAAGACAAGTTACCAAGTGAAGACACTTACTTGAACAGAACGTTGAAGCATGAAAGCATAGTTCTCATACTCGCTCATCTTGGCGTTCCTGTCAAGATCGCCTGGAAGAAGTAAAGCAGTTTAGAGCGACGTCGACATTGATGTCATCGGCGCTATCACTAGCCATAACAGGCTTATCTTCCAGAGTAATTTCAGGCGCCCAGGGGATGTCTGGTATTTTTTACCCCGAGGTCGTTCTAGAGGATGACCTCGGCTTCTTTGATTTTTGAGATTCTGATGGCTGGGTTTCAGAGCGTCTCTTCCCAGTAGAGGGTTGAGATTTGTCACTCTCAGCCAGCTTGGAAATAGGTAAAGTATCCTCAGATTCAACCTGAGTTACTTTAGCCTTTGGCTGAGCCTTTTTAACTCTTTTCGGCTTCGGTGGGGGCATGGTTTGTGTTGGCTGAGTTTCAACATCAGAAGGGAGGCTAGTTAAGAGGTCTTTTGCAACTGGTTTTGGGCGGCCCATCTCGGCGGTAAGGACAAGTCGTCACTGACGTTTTCGTTCTGATATTGGGACCAGGTATGGAGCCGAAGTTGATAGCTGATCAGCTGGATCGGATGTTGATCCTTGATCTGTCCGAGATGTGGATGTAGTTTTTGGAGTTGTGGCAGAGGGTGGCGAAAGGCTTTTCTTCTTCCTCTTAGGGACGTCGGGCAAAGTTGATCTGTACGTTGGGATGAAATTGAGAACCAGTGGGGCCCTGCGCTTTTGGACTGGAAGATCCAGAAGTTTCTTCAAGTCTTTGCAGGGAACAAAAGACTGACAGAAACCTTTTGGAGGTTGAGAAAGAGCTACAGGGGAAAACAGACATTAGAAATAAGTAAAGTAATGAGGACCTTAAAAGAAATAACTGAGTGTAAAATGCTAGGCTCTTACCATTGCCCTCTACAAAAACTGAACGATGAAGAGGAAAGAGATGGAGGTCCTCGTCTGGGCCGAACTCTCAGTTCCCCGAAGTGATGAAATAGTCATCCCCAGCTCCCTTGTTGGAGTTTGGGAGGTCGGCTACTATTTTGAACTCTGTGGACCTCGACTTGAGGTAATAAATGTAGCCTTTCTCTTTTAAGTTAAGGCCGCACATGGTATAACAAAATTGGATATCGGCTAAGGTGATCCTAGTGTTTTCCTGTTTAGCTAAGACTATGATGCCATTGATCACTCGGTAGGAATTAATTGCCAGTTGCATGGGGTTCAACTTATAATAGTGAAGAATCTCGCGAAAAAGGATGTTGAGTGGGAGCCAGAGTCCGCACTCAGTGAAAGCTACAATGGGAAAGGGCATCGAATCATCTGTGGGCATGATGGAGTCGTTATCTCCAGCCAGCCTCAAATGGACATCGGCAGGGATAGAGAACTATTGCCTAAAGTACTCAAGTTTGGTCGGGGTATCTACCCTATGTCTCCACAAACCCATGATATCGGCTTGAATTAAGAGGGGTTGGATTTCAGAGAGAAAATGTTTTGAGAGGGTTAATAAGACCTCGGCAAAAGCCTAGGTAAGTGCTAGTTTCAATTTTTTCCTAAATTATGGGTCCTACACAACAAGTCCCAAACCTAGATCTATGGAAGCAAAGGTTGAAGGCACGGATCTAGAAAACAGAAAAGCAAGGATGTGCTTTAGAAAAAAGAACAAAGATGGGCTATCAAGAGCATAAAGAATACAAGAAATATAGGGTCAAGAACCGTGGCAAAAGTGCAAGAAAGTGGTGAACAGTGTGTGTATTTAAGACATGGGCAAAAACAGAAATCATGCAATAAACACATTCAAGTGAATGATTCAACAAGTCAAATGTTTGAATAAGACAGTAACAGCAGTAAGCAATGAAGAGCGTCAAAGAATTGAAAATGAAAGGAACAAAGGGCTTACCGTAAAAAGTGAAGCCATTATGAAGATTGCCAAGTCGCATTTACGCCATAGATGTAACAAAAACGACGAAAGCTTCAGAGAAAGGGAGAAAGGAAGGCAGTTGCAGAGCTTGAGGACTAGAACAATGGCGTATTCAAGAGCTAGAGAGAGAAAAAGTGAAGAGAAATCGAATGCAAAAGTGAAAAAGTAAAGAAAGGGGGAAAGGTTTTGTCAAAAATTTGAAACGGCGGCAAAACGGAGCATTGAATGCGCCTGAAACAACGCATACGTCAGACAGCGCACACAGACGCAAGACGGCTTGCAAGCGCGTCATGGGCACGGTCCAATGAGGTGGAGACGCGTGAATGAAACGGTTGAGTAAATGATGCGTGACAGCTCACACACGTGAAAGAGTTCACTGGAATTCTTGTTCTCTGAAGAAAACATGTCGGCCTGAAATGAATGATCTCGGCTGAGGAGTTCTTGAGCCGATGTATAGGAAGAAGTACCGATATAGGTTCCATCACCTCAGGATACCGAGGTAATAGAACCTAGGGGGCAGTTGTGGAGATATATTTTCTGAGTACCAACACGTGGCAAGGTGACGCCGACGTGTCAGCCGAGGTGCCACGTGTCCTGGTCGTTGTGCCAAGGTAATCTCGGTTAGGCCGACGTTTCCTCCGAAGATATCAGAATCCGAGATAAGCGGATAGGGGACAAGAGTCCTAGAATGAAGAAAAGACTTCAAGATGGATAAGGATAGTACTCCTGGAAGTCTATCCTTATCTCTTGAAGAGTCCAAGGTAAGTCCAGAATTGGAGTCCATAGAAGTCAAGCTTCTAGTGGGACTAGGATTGAGTTAACTATAAAAGAGAGGCACCCCCGTGGATCTAAGGTACACAATTTACGCTTTGAGCAGTGAATTTAGCACTTGATTATCTTTGAGAGATATACTGACTTGATCGTCGGAGTGCCCCCTGGTGGAAAAACCACCGCCGGAGCCTTCTCTTTCTGTTGCAGGTTAGTTGAAGCCATCTATTCTGCTAGTGCTCTCTAGCTGATTACTAAACGAGCAGTGTGATCAGAAAATCACTCATACACACATCAATGCTCATAGTTCTTAGGCTAGAGCCAACAGTGACTGACATTGAGTTTTTAAGGAAGACCAATGCTATAGTGGGTTGTGATGGTGATTCATTTGTAAAGCATTACTTGGTTAATGTTCTTGGATTCAAAGAGAATAACATCAAGCCAGTTGATTCCCAATACAATTACCCAGGAGAGTTTGAGAGTGGGAATATCACAGCAGCTTTTCTTGAACCCCCTTATGCGAAGATTTTCCTCAGAGAAAATTGCAACAAATATCCTATCTCTGGGCCAACCTATATATTTGGAGGATGGGGCTTTGTGAGTATTCAATTTCACTGCAACTCTTCTTCTCACTCTTTTGAATGCCATGGAAATGAAATGGGTAATGGGTAAAATTCACTTTAACACCCTTCTGTTTTACATTCAGTCGCACTTTACTCTACTCCTTGACTTTTTAATTATTTTAATTAACTTTCCAAATTTGAAGGCAAGTTACAAGTGGTCAGTTTGTGTAATGTTATTTCAAAAACTAACAGAGAATAACCGTGTTATAATATTAATTGCACTTAACACCTTGCACTTTTTCAAAATGATGATTGTAACTTGACTCGAAATTTAAGAAATTGACTAAAACAATTAAAAAGGTCTGTACGACTGAGTTCAAAGTACGAGGGTGCTGTGTGAATTACACTGTTGGTTCCTCTAGTTTGAGTGAACTTTCTCAATTTCCTTCGCACTACCAATTACATTTCAATATGGTATATTCGTTAGTTACCGTCAGTATTTTAGATGGAAAAATGCCACGTGCAACTCACGTGAGAATTTTAACAATTCTTGTACAAGGAAGAAAAATTAATAATTTACATTGGTAGTCCTTATAGTTTCTTTTGAATTTCACTATAATCCCTCTAGTTTTGCACGTGTTGTTTTTCTATCTCAAATGTTAGAGGGATCACACTGAAATGAAATAAAAAAAGTGTGAGGTTTAAATTAATAAAATTAAAATTATATGGACCAAAGTGAAATTTTACTCAAATTTAAGGATTATTAGTATAATTTAGCCAAATGAAATTCATCATACTATAAAATTTGCATTAAAGATAAACAAGTAGGTCAACTGCAGGAAAAACTTTATTCCCTATGATGCCTATGTAGAGTTTCTTTGATTTGAAAGAGAATACTATTGCAATGACCAATGAACAAAAATTCAATTTATTTCCACCCAAATGGGTAAAACATTTTTGAAATATTTCTACTTTCTTTGCTTTCAAAAACAATATATTGAATTAGAATTTTGATCCTTGGAATTCATGTAGGCATTCCAAAAAGGCTCTCCTATAGCCATTGATGTGTCCAAAGCCATTCTAACCATATCAGAGAATGGCGATCTAAAAAAAATACGAGAAAAGTGGTTTAAGGTGTCCTCCAATAGTTGTTCAAATGTCGATTCTGCCACAGATAGCTTGAACCTCCAAAGCTTCTGGGTTCTATACCTCATCTCCTCATCACTTCCACCATATGTTTTATGTTTTTCCTAATTCACATACTAAAGAATTATCAGAATCATGTTCAAGCAAGCCAAGGCAACATTACTACTCCGAGCATTAGGAGTTTGTGGAGCAAGATGGTTAACTTTGCATAGTACTTCCATAATGGAGGAACTAGAACTCCGGGGACAGCTCCAACCATTGATGACACACGGGATGTGTGGATCTCTAGGAAGTCGGAGTTGGTGAGTCCCTCAGAAATTCCAAAAAAAATTGAAGTCTCGCAATCACTTGAAATTGAAATTGTAAGAACAGGATGACCTTATGTGTCGGTAAGAAAATTTGAAGATTGTGAAATTTTAGAATTAAGGATCAATTGTTTCATATACATAGTAGTATTAAGATTTTTTGTGGTACTAGCAAATGTTTTAGAGATATAGTTTGTTGTTATTGCTTGTGATTTTCGAAAATTGAGTGAAGTACAATGAGATTTATTGGGTAATGAAAAAATTATGATTCAAAATTTTGAGAAATTATCCTTACTGTAACTATAACATTTAATGGTCTTAATGGAACTAATAAAATTATTGTATCACCCCTTAAATGTTTTTTGTATTTAAATATGTATTGATGTCAAATGTCATAATTACACTCCATTTACCTAATCAGTGACTTAATTACTCTCATTCTCTGCCGGTGTGTATTATTTGGACATGGGATATGAGTGTTAGGATGCATACGATGTTTGAACACAAGTATGATAAAGAGTTAAATAAGCATTTAATTGATAGCATTATCATTTTTCATCAGTTTGACTAGCAAATGACTATATTGATCAAAATTTATAGAAAATTTATTGAGGGTATAATTATGTCAAAATTATAACATTAGCTATAATTACTTTATTTTTCAAAGAAAGGCATTATGAACAACTCCAATGTGCAACCATTATTGTGAACAGGAGTAATATCAATAAGAAATGGAAAATCAACATTGATACAATGAATGACACAGATTTTCTTTTCAGGAAATTACCAACCAGGCTAAACCAAATTTTAGTGCACCTAGAAATTATAAATACTTAAAATCTTTAAAATTGTATCATATTATCGGTTAGTACATTAATTAATATATTAATTAGTGCATGTAGTATTATTCAAAATCTTATTGGTCCCCAATTGTGACCGTTGACTTTTTCAGTCTAGCAGGAGAAAATTCAGATATTTGTGTGGAA
The DNA here is from genome assembly GCA_025200525.1 of Camellia lanceoleosa. NCBI lineage: Eukaryota > Viridiplantae > Streptophyta > Magnoliopsida > Ericales > Theaceae > Camellia > Camellia lanceoleosa. The sequence continues at coordinate 117,284,941 of CM045762.1, read as the reverse complement.
AAAATTCTCTTACACCTACGAAAAATATCAGCCTCATATCCTACCAAGTATATCTTTACAATTTTATTGATCATGTAACTATTATTATTATTATTTTTTTTCTCATACGTTTCATATAAAGAAACAATAATGATTGAGATTCTTTTTTTTTTAGACACCCACAACTCCTTTTGGATTTCAATCATTGATGGTGTGAGCTCCACACATACATGAGTGAGTCTCACAGATACATCAATGGTTAAGATCCAAAAGGGTTGTAGGAGTCCCAAAAAAGGGAGTCCCAACCATTTTTCTATAAAGAAATCACCTATTCTATTATCAGCATACAGCTAAGTGATAGACCGGACCTATTAGATAATTTCTCCTACATCTACTATATATTTATATTATTATATAAATAGTAAGTTTGGGTATTAGGCCTAGATTTAGGTCAAGAATGGAGTGTGTAGTGGAGATTAAAAGTGTATATTATGGGATCTATGTGTAAAATAAATATGAACCAAACATTGATATTTCTGAATAATTTTTTTTTTTGGATTTATAATATTACTCTTATATAAAATCAACATTAGGCTTGGCGTGAATATCCCTTAAAAGTTTCCCAAAATACCCATGACAGTTTAAAATTGTGTGAAACAGATTTTTTATTTATATTTATATTTTTTGAACAGCAATGCGAAAAAATTAATTAAGATTTTGCCAAAATTTCAACTATTTATCTTCTTCATTTCTTAATTTACACGTATCACATGTGCTCTAATATATAAACACTCGATAAGTATCTTCGTAACGGTATGAAATAGACTTCTTGTTACCATGTTGAAGCCAAGAATGTCTTCAAAATTCACCATTTTCTTCGTCACACAGATCTTCTCCTCCTCGCTTATTTTTACGTCTCATGGATCCATCACAAGCTCAATCTAATGGTTCAAAAACTACTTAAAATCGGAGCGATAATTGATCACTCAGATTGGCAAAGAACAAAAATAGCCATGGAAATAGCAAATGTAACTTCAAAGATCATGGCAGAGCCCCCTCCAAGCAGTTTATGCTGGTAATGGGTTTTTTTTTTCAAATGATTATACAAATAGAATTTGTATACAAATTTGTTATTGTTATTTTTTGAAATTATGATTCAAAGTGATAGGCGTTTTGATTTTAAATGAACAAATATGAATAGACACGATGTTTTATATACAACAACTCTATTTATGTAATATTAAGGTTTTAGTTTACATAAAACTTAGTTTCATTTTTATCAATAATTCCTTAGGTGCTCTTTTATTCTGAAATATATATTTTTTACGGTTTTTTTTTTTTTAATTTTATTTGTCTACATACCTTTAATATTAGTTTCAATCGGTTTAATCTTATCAAAAAAGAAGTCAATATAATAATATCAAATTTATGAGACTTATTTTGCTTTTTCTAAACCAAAAGGGGTCCGTGCAAGATATATGATAAGATTATTCTTTACTATTTCATTTAATGATTATTTTCAAAAAAATAAAATAATCATAAATATTCGCATAGCTGGCGGACATATAAAACTGTAAATAAAAAATAAAAAAAAATGCATGCAACATTTTTTAAAAAAATAATGAGCCAAAAGTTATGAGTCATTGGTTAAAAATGAGGATTATAATAAGTCATCCCATTCTATAGGTTAATTTTATGTACTCCATCCATCTCATTTTGTTGATTTATTATTTCATTTTAAGATATCCCAAAATGATAGTCCTATTTGAAAAGTCAAAGTAAAAAATATTTGACTTCGTTTAGTTTAATTTTTATATGATCTTTTGGATTGAAAAATCAGAAAACATATTTGGTTTATCATTTTTGAAATTTGTTTTTTCTCTCTCTCCTCTCTTTTTTTATACATCAATCAATCATTTTTTCTCTCTCCTCTCTTATTCTCTCACGTTCTATACATCAATCAATCAAATTTTGTCTCATACCCATCTATTCAATTAAAAAAAAAATACAAATTATCTCAAAATTATTTTCAAAACCCATAACCAAACAAGTTTTCAATTTTTAAAACTCGTTTCAAAAATTTATCTTTCAAAACTAAACTAGATGGAGCCTTTGATTTTTCAAAACTACCCCTTTTGAGTAATTATAAATATATTAAAAATTTGAAAAGATTGGAACTAGTACAAAAATATTTTGAAATTTAAATTTGAGTGTAATAATTACATGCTCCCTTAAGTAGTTGGAATCCCCAAAATGAACCAACAAATTGGAGGGAGTATATAAAAAAAATACACAAAATTTAACAGGAACTTGGGTCATAAGTTCAATTTTAAAATTTTTTGTGACAATAGTCTCAAAGTCTATTCTTTTGGGGTTTAAAAGGACAAAATAATTTGAAAAACCATATTATCCATATCTATCTGTCCACATATCATTCCTTATTTGTCCACAGGTTACGTATTTGTCTATTTAATTTGTCTATTTGTCCATATTACCACCACCACCAATTGTCATTGCTGCTAGTCACCTTCAGCGACTTTTTCAATCATTTTTTCGATTACTAATCAATGTGGTTTGGTGGCAGTGGGGTAAAAAAAATCCCTTTAAAACCATAATTTAGCCTTTTCACAAAATAATTTCATTAATAATATCATTATCACTAAAAATATATTAGATATGGACTTATCACCAATAAAAAATGGACTATCACCAATAAACACTAATTCTTTGTAAAAAGAAAAACATTCACAACTACAATTATCACATAAATTAAAGATCTATTTTTCATAACATTACTCTGTGTTTATGCATTAACATAAGAATCAACATGATATGTTGTCACAACTCGTAAGATAGGAATGAAAACATATACTCTATAGTTTCTTTTTTTGGTTTTTTGTTATCTAGGGTATTCTGGGCTAGCTTACGCACACCAGACTAAGTTTCTATAGCCCTAACAAGCCTTCTGAAACAGGGCTTACACCCTGCGGTCCATGGGCCCAAGGTATGCATTTGCTAGTTAGGAAATTCAAACTTGAGACCTTGAAAAGAGCAAATCTCCAAGCTCCAATCGTCACCCACTAGGCCAACTACCCTGTGGTTACTCTGTAGTTTCATATGGTCACTATTTCTCATTTAAATAAATAAATAAATAAATATCAAACAATTGTTTGGTATATTAGTTTTAGAGTAATAATGTATAAATAAAAATTTATGCAAAATTTCATACAAAATGACGTGGCTCATTGTGAATTTTCCACCTTAAAACAAAACATTCATCAAGATGAATTTATTACAAAAATAACATTGTTACATAATTATTGCGGAGTTTTTTGTATGAATGTATGAATATAATTTTTCTTATTTTTATTTAAAAAAGTAGAATTAATTGTAAAATTTTCAATTTTTTTTTGTAGCTGAGGAGCTGATTAAGGAAGAGGAAGTACAAGTGATTGTTAGGATAGAGACATGGCATGAGGCAGCTTTAGTTGCATCCATTGGCAACCGAGAACAAGTCCCAATCCTTTCACTTGCATCAGCGGCCACCATTTCAACCCCATCGACTGCCCTTCGTTGGCCTTTCTTGGTACAAATAGCCACCAATGGCTCCCAACAAGTAAATTGCATTACATCCATTCTTCAATCCTACAAATGGAAAAAAGTAATAGCGATATACGAAGACGATACCTATGGTAGCGATTCCAGTGGGCTAGCTTTGTTTTCCGAATCACTTCATAGCATTGGCGCAGAGATTGAGCACCGCTTAGTTTTCCCGCCATTCTCTTCTCTTTTTGATCCACAAGGGTTTGTTCATAAAGAATTTGCGAGTTTGTTGCATAAACAACAATCTAGGGTCTTTATCATTCTTCAGTCATCGTTACCTTTGGCTATTCATTTGTTCAGAGAAGCTAAGCAATTAGGGTTGGTAGGGAGAGACTCGGTGTGGATAATAATGCATTTAATTTGAAGTCTTTTGGATTCTGTTAACACTTTTGTCATCTCCAATATGCAAGGTGCTCTAGGAATTTAGGCATATTATCCCGAATGCAATCAATTTTTTCAAAATTTTAAACAACATTTTGAAAAAAAATTTAGGTCAGAGTATCGCGAGGAATATAATTCTGAGCCTAGAATTCATGCTATACGAGCGTATGACAGTATTGACACTAATATACAAGCTGCGCAAAAACTAGGTACCACTAATAATAGGACTCAAAAAATTCTTCTTGAAAACATTTTATTGAGCGATTTCAAAGGGTTGAGTAGAGACATTTGTTTTGATGGTGGGGAGCTATCGCAACAATTTCCCATTTTCAAAATCATAAAGTGTTAGTGATAGCATGAAATTGTGGGCTGTTGATTCAGTGTATTGGCCAAGAAAGCTAGTGAATGTTGTCCCAAAAGGATGGACAATGCCCAGTGAAGCAAAGAAGTTGAAGATTGGAGTTCTAGCTGAGACTGCTTTTGAGATGTTTGTGAAGGTGGTTGAGCATTCAAATGGGGAGAAGAGTTATTTGGGGTTTTGCATTGAAGTTTTTGAAAACGATGTAGAAGTTTTGGGTTATGACCTACCCTACAAATTTGAGCCCTTCCACTTGTTGTACGGTGATTTAGTTCTTTGCATCGGCAACAAGGTAACTACTAACTCTATTTTTCGGTCAATATTTTTAAGTAGTCCAACAATATCATGTGATATTATCTGCGTTGAAGTGTTAGTATTGAGTCAAGCCAACTCAAGAAAGTAGAGCCCAAGCCCAATTGTATGCTAAGACTAATGGGTTTTTTTTGGTTGGCTTTAGCCAGGCCAAGTCACGGGTCAAAACCTTAGGCCCAAGCTCTGTTGGGTAGGCTTGGCCCAGCCCGTTGATTCCGATGGGCTTTTTTTTCACTAGCTTTAGCCAGTTTGAGCCATGGGCCAAGACCTTAGGCCTAAGCTCTACTAGGTGGGCTCGGCCCAGATAAGCTTGCAGGCCAAGCCAATGGACGAGTTAACGGGCCAAGATTTAAGTTTTATTTTTATTTTATTTTTTTCTATTTTTTGTTCATAATTTTTGATAAGTTTGCTAGCCGACCCAACGAGTCAGGTTTCAAATCAAAGACTCCAGTCAATCTCACTTTACTCTAAGAATGATTACAAGTTGATCCAATCCATATATGACAACTTGACAAATTTTAAATACTTGATTAACTCGTAACCAATCTTTTACCTAAGACCTAAGGATTAGGTTACATTTGAATTCAATATTTCTCCTACTTGTACATGTCAATTGGGTCGTTACCACTTGTATTGTAATTTTAATTGACGAAACAAACAAATCCAAATTAACTACAATAAATTCCCTTTTTTTTCGGGAAATTTTTTTTTTTAATTTGCAAAGCTTTCAAGTCAATATTTGTGCATTTTTTGGCCCATTATAGAAGTAAGTAGGAGTTTCTTACAAACTCACCGAACTCTTTTCTCACCTTTTATCAGTTCAAAGATTTTTTTCAACGACTTGTCTTAATATATTTTGTCTTACTAATCCACGAAAGTGACTAATGAATATCACCAATGATACGTAACCAATAAAATATATATATTAGAATTATGTCTAAAATTTAAATATATGAATTGGTTCTTCTCAAACTCCAAAAAATGGCATTTAACTTTATACTATTCTAGATATTTATACAAGAAAGTAACATTTTGGCCGCTCTGAAATTATAATAAATAAAAAAAAAAGAAAAAAAAGAGGCTACTGACCCTTACTATTTTAGGTATTTATTCAAGAAATTAGCATTTTAGCCCCTTGAATTTTAAATAATTTTACCTTTGCCCCCTCCCCCATTCATCAAAATTCCTAAGTCAGCCACTGCAAATCGATACCCTGTATTCAAGTTTTGGGCAGTTTTTTGTATTTTTTTTTTTTAAAAATTGGTATCCGAGATGGCACAATCTTTAGGCCATTTAGATTGTGTCGCTTAATGCCCACAAGAAAATTCTTATTATTGAATGTTCCAACCTTTTAAAAGCATAAGCATAATTAGATACGTTCCTATTTTAATGTTTAACCTGATACTCCTTAAAAATTTGAGCTGCTACTGTTAGTACATACTATTTTGGATAAATTACACTGACCTTCCTTGAGGTTTGGAGCAAATACTGTAAGCCCCACAATTTTTTGGCATAATTACATTGAGTTTTCTTGATATTTTAATTTATATAACACTTAGTTTCATTTTTATCAATAATTTGTTAGTTATATGGATAAAAAATATATATATTGTCATCTCTTTTACACAAAATGTATAGTTTACACTATTTATTTTTGTGTTTTCGCACCATCTATATTAGTTTCGATCAATTTAATCTTATTAAAAAATAATTCAGTGTAATTTTTTGGTTAAATATTATTAGCCTTTGTTTTTATCTTTCAAAAATTATTTGGTAGAGTGTGACAATTTTGGTTTCTTTTCTTATGTGGATCAAATTGGATGGAAGACTTATGATGCTATAGTTGGTGATACAACAATACTAGCCGACAGATTTGAACTCGTGAGATTCACTCAGCCGTTCCTTTCGTCAGGGCTGCCAATGATAGTTCTAGTGAAAACTGAAGAGGCCAAGGCTTCGATGTTCATAAAACCATTCACTATAGAGATGTGGATTGTGACTGCTCTCTTAATGATTTACACAATGTTTGTTGTTTGGTTCTTGGAACATCAATCCAATCCTGAATTTAGAGGCCCTTGGAAGACTCAACTCAACCTTCTCTTCTCTTTTCTTCTCCCATAGTAAGCATCATAAAATTCCAAACCAAAAATGTTTATATTTATAAAAAAAAAAAAAAAAATTAAAAATTAAGCTAAAAAATAAATAAATAAATTGTTTGATGTTTATAAAAAAAATTCAAAATTAATAAATACTAGGAAAAAAAAAATCCCCACCTCTAGCCACTACTTCTAATAGTCCCCACCCTAGGCCCGGCCTTGAGATTTCCGGGGCCCAAAGTCGATAATCAGCTAATAAATTTTTGGGGTCCTTCATATTTTTTTTTTCATTGAATGAAAAAAAAAATGAAGCTAAAAGACAAAATATTTGTGTTAAAATCACAAAAAATACTTAGTATTATATTATAACAACTAATAAGTGTCGCTTGATTCTCGCTCTTCTTGCATTTTTAGAAGCAAATAAATTAATCATACTTGCATAATCTAGTTTTTTTGCAAAATCATTTTCAATGGATAACAATGCTAATTATTTTAAATGGGCCTTTCAAATTTTTAATGGGTCAATTTATTTGAAGTTAGTTTGGGCCTTTCTTAATTTTTTTTAGATTTAAAACATACCTAATATATTACAATAAACTATAATAGGTGGGGACCCTTTTTTTGGATCTATTTTCAATCGATAATAATGTTAATTTTTTTGAATGGGCCTTTTAATTTTTTAATGAGTCAATTTATTTTAAGTTAATTTGGGCATTCTTTAATTTTTTTTTTGAACTTGAAACATACCTAATATATCACACTAAATCATAGTAGAAAGGGGCCTCTTTTTTGGATCTATTTTGAGGGACCCTAGGCCATGGCCTGGTTGGCCCATGCCTAGGGCCCTGCCCCACCCCCACCTCTAACCACCACTTCTAATGAGTCCCCACCTCCTCCAGCTACCAGTAGCCACATCTGCCTATCACCTCCTGCCCTTCAGCCATTCTCTCACCTGTTTTAGAAAACATGTTATTTGGTCAAGTTTTCATAATTTTTTAAAAAAAATAAAAAAAAATTAGAAACTAGTTTGATCAAAATACCAAAAAAGATATTTTGATTATATACACCTGAAACAATGAGTGTTTCTCTTATTTTTACAATCAATTAGTTTTTGAATTTTTTCAAAAATAAAATTTGAAAACTCAACAAAATAGAGTTTGAAAACATGTTTTGTTTTTGTTTCGCTTTTACCAAAACAAATATAAACATGTTTAAATTCTCTCAGAATAAAAAAGTAGTAAACCGCAAACGTTATCAAACATCCAAGTTAAAATTAGATCCGCATTCCCTTTTTTTTTCTTTCTTTTTGTGGAATTACACAGAGAGAAGATTTATAGCAATTACACAAGAGTGGTGGTTGTGATGTGGCTTTTGTTGTGTTTGTGGTGACTTCAAGCTACATTATCTCACATCAATGCTCACAGCCCCTAGGCTAGTGCCAACAAAGGATGAACATTGAGTTTCTAAGGAGGACCAATGCTATAGTTGGTCGTGATGGTGATTCATATGTAAAGCATTACTTGGTGAATGTTCTTCAATTCAAAGAGCATAACATCAAGGCGCTTGGTTCCCAATACAATTACCCAGAGAGTTTGAGAGTGGCAATATCACAGCCTTTTCTTGAACCCGCTTATGAGAAGATTTTCCTCACAAAAATTGCAACAAAGATACTCTGGGCCAACCTATAAATTTGGATGATGGGGTTTTGTGAGTATTCACTGCAACTCTTCTTCACACTTTTGAATGCCATGGAAATGAAATGGGTAATGGGTAGAATTCACTTTAACACCCTTCCGTTTTACATTTAGTCTCACTTTACTCTCTGACTTTTTAATTATCTTAGCTGACTTTCCAAATTTCAAGGTAAGTTACAATTGGTCCTTTTGTGTAATGTCATTTTGAAAACCAACATAGAATAGCCGTGTTATAATATTAATTACACTTAACACCCTTTCACTTTTTCGAAATGATGATTGTAACTTGACTCAAAATCTAAGAAATTGACTAAGACAATTAAAAAGGTCTGGAGGCAAGGTAAGATTGAGTTCAAAGTACAAGGGTGCATAGTGTAAATTACATTGTTGGTTCCTCTAGTTTTGAGTGAACTTTCTCAATTTCCTTCAAACTACCAATTACGTTTCAATGTGGTCCATCCGTTAGGTATCGTCAATATTTTAGATGGAAAAATGCCACATGCAACTCACGTGAGAATTTTAGCAATTCTTGTACAAGAAAGAAAAATTAATAATTGACATTGGTAGTCCTTATAATTTCTTTTGAATTTCACCGTAGTCCCTCTAGTTTTGCACGTGTTGTGTTTCTGTCTAAAATGTTAGAGGGATCACATTGAAATGAAATCAAAAGTGAGGTTTAAATTAATAAAATCAAAACTTTATGGACTAAAGTGAAATTTTACTCAAATTCAAAGACTATTTGTATAATTTCCCTGAATGAAATTCATCATATTATAAAATTTGTATTAAAGATAAACAAGTAGGCCAAGTGCAGGAAAAACTTTGGTGCGTTAGGATCCTCTAGAGTGAAAACTCTGAAGTGATCTCCTAGAGTGATTTATCCAACGGCTGAGATTAAGCCTTACCAAAATGACGTTGTTTTGGTATAGTCAAAAAAGAAAAAGAAAAAAAAAATTTGCATCCCAGCCTTATTTTTCACTCCCTTGAGCCCTCTTTCTTTTCCCACAGAAGCCAAGAAAAAAAGTTTCTCTCTCTCTCTTTCTCTCTCTCTCTCTAAAAAGTTACTCTTTTCGTCATGTACGCTTCTCTCTCTAGCCAATTTTCTCTCTCCTCTCGCCGGCAAGCTTGCCAGAAATCACCGTTGTTCTCTTTCTCTTTCTCGATCGAACCATCCGATTTCCCACCGGGATTGACTAATTCTACAGATACATATTCTGATATATATATATATATATATTTTGTATACACAAAAGTATTCACTTTGTTGTTGGGCTATGGAGGATTGTATGAGTAGTGAAGAAGATATATATATGTATACAAAAAAGTATTCCCTCAATGGAATCAAAAACGAAGAGTTTGATGTCCAGTGGGCCCCTACCAAGTGTCCTTCCAGTGGAATGGGGTCATTGTTAAAATATGACCTCAATTTGAGGTATATGGGTTTATTTTATGATTCAATCGTTCATTTTAGATTTGTTGAGTTTCATGCCATTAATATTATATCGGATATCAACTATATGATCGGTAATCAAAAAAATAAACAATAAGTTTTTCTTTTGAAAAATAGCATAAAAAAATATGCAATTCGATCATATAGTTATTGATATCCGATTAATATGATTTTTGGTAGGTATGACGTACTCAACAAATCCTACAAAATGTACGGTTCGGATCATAAAAATAAGCCTATAATGCACCTCAAATTGAGGCACAACAGTCACTGCTGTGCCTTTAGCACAACGATCAGTGACCCCAATTCACCTTCCCAGTAAGGTATTCAATCAATGCATACAAACCAATACATGTTTGAATTTTTGTTGGGTTTTTCAATCGTATATTTGTCTCTCATGATTGTTAAATTTGTTTCTTTTGTCAGCTGCTTCTTCAATTTCATTCCCTATTAAGTTGGATGATTATTTTTTCCCTTTTTCCTGTAAGTAATGGATTATTTCTTCTTCTTCTTCGTGATCATTCCTAATATAATTGATATTTACAAAGTTTCAAGAATAAGGTTTGGAAATTATTGTGAAAGGGTTCGCGTTTGGAGGTTGAATTTTAACTCTGGATTGGGGAAAACAAAAAACAAAATAGTACCCAAGTGGGTTTGTGCTAGGTTTGTTTATCTCATTGGTTTGATTTTGAATGTTGCGTAGTTCAGAATGGTGGAATGAGTTCAGTTTTGGAGTATGGTGGGTAGGGTGTCGGCGGGCGGCAAGTGCGTCGGCTAATGCGGTGGCGATGTGGATCCTCCTCTTCTCATTCTCTCTCTCTCTCTCTCTCTAATGCCGCTCAGAGTCACATGAACGAAGAAATAGAATGTTTTTTCATTTTTTTTCAAATAACTCACCAAAACATTTTGGTGAGGTTTAATTTCAGTTGATGAATCACTCTAGGAGATCTCTTCGTAGTTTTCACTCTAGAAGATCCCGACGCTCTATGATGCCTATGTAGAGTTTCTTTGATTTGAGAGAGAATACTATTGCAATGACCAAAGAACAAAAATTCAATTTATTTCCACCCAAATGGCTAAAACATTTTTGAAATATTTCTCTTTTGCTTTCAAAAACAACATATTGAATCAGAATTTTGATCCTTGGAATTCATGTAAGCATTCCAAAAAGGCTCTCCTATAGCCATTGATGTGTCCAAATCCATTCTAATCATATCAAAGAATGGCGATCTAAAAAAAATATGAGAGAAGTGGTTTAAGGTGTCCTCCAATAATTGTTCAAATGTTGATTCTGCCACAAAAGTAGATAGCTTGAACCTCCAAAACTTCTAGGGTCTATACCTCATCTCCGGCATCACTTCCACCATATGTTTTATGTTTTTCCTAATTCACATACTAAAGAATTATCGGAATCAAGTTCAAGAAAGCCAAGGCAACACTACTACTCCGAGCATTAGGAGTTTGTGGAGAAAGATGTTTAGCTTCGTGCGGTACTTCCATAATGGAGGACTAGAACTCCAAGGAGTGCTCCAACCATTGATGGCACACGGGATGTGTGGAGCTCGAGGAAGTGGGAGTTGGTGAGTCACTCGGAAATTCTAGAAAATTCTGAGATCTCATGATCACTTGAAATTGAAATTCCTGTAAGAACAAGATGATCTTATGTGTCGATAAGAAAATTTGAAGATTGTGAAATTATAGAATTAAGGATCAATTGTTTCATATACATTGTAGTATTAAGATTTTTGTCATACTAACAAATGTTTTAGAGATATGGTTTGTAGTTATTGCTTGTGATTTTCAAAATTGAGTGAAGTACAATGAGATTTCTTGAGTAATGAAAAATTATGATTCACAGCTTTGAGAAAATTATATGGCCATTCTATCAGAATAATAACATTTAACGGTTTTAAGGAACTAATAAAACTATTATATTACCCCTTAAATATTTTTGTATTTAAATATGTATTGATGTAAAATTACATAATTACACTCCATTTACCTAATCAATGACTTAATTACTCTCATTCCACGCCTGTGTGTATTATTTAGACATGGAATATGAGTGCTGGGATGCATACAATGTTTGAACACAGAGTATGATAAAGAGTTAAATAAGCATTTAACTGATAGCATTATCATTTTTCATCAGTTTGACTAGCAAATAACTATAATCAAAATTTATAGAAAATTTATTGAGGGTGTAATTATGTCAAAATTATAACACTAACCATAATTATTTTATTTTTCAGAGAAAGTCATTATGAACAACTCCAATGCACACCATTACTGTGAACAAGAGTAATATCAATAAGAAATGGAAAATCAACATCGGTGATGTTACATGCACCAATTAGTATACTAATTAATATATCAACACTAATTATAACATTATTATTAACCCCACTCATTAATCACATTACAAATACCAAAAATCTCTTAAATTATGCCACATCATCAATTGGTACACTAGTTAGTGTACAAATTGATATATATAACATTATTCAATCAACATTGATACAATGAACCCACACAAATTTACTTTTCAAGGAATTACCAGCTAGGGCTAAACCAAATCTTAGTGTTCATTTTTATTTATTTATTTATTTATTGGGTAAAGTACTTCATTCTCCGAACTAAAGTTATAGTTTAAAAGACAATATTAAAATTATTCAAGTTGTAATTTTTGTGATGAATAAAAAGTTAAATATTTTTTTTTGGTGAAAAATTAAATCATTTTATGATTTATGTTACTCCCACCGTCTCATAAGATTAGTCCCTTATTCCATTTTTCATTGTCCCAAAATATTAGTCCCTCTTCAAAAATCAAGTACAAAAATAATATAAATTTCCTATTTTGCCCTTCTTTTAAATTCATAAATAATATAAAAAGTACAATTATAACATTGATATTCCTAAAAAAATGTACTATCAAAGAGTAATTTTGAAAAATTAACTTTTTTAAAGTAAAATAATTGTACTACCAAAAAAAGTTAAATTTCTCAAAAGGGACCATTATTTTGGGACGAAGGGAGTATAAAATTTTGTGATGACACCCTCATCTTTTTATAATGCAATATCAACCTGAGAATTTTGCTCCCCAAAAAAAAATTAAAATTAAATATATAAAATTTAGAACTTTTATTTCTTTCTTAAGAGTGAACTTCCAACAGAATTGCTTCAATTCACCAAATCGAATTGAAAAATCACTTAGCATCAAACCTTCAGGCTCCACAACAATCAAATGAAGCTCAGAGAGAAGAATTAGTGCCGGTCCATTATCCAAACCTCATCTGCTATAATTTTCAAAATTTGTTACAATAGATGTGCTTGTATTCATCTGGTTAATAATAACTTGGTACAAAATTCAACCTTGTGTTACCGGGAAATTTAACCTATCACGTCACACTTTTTATTACTCGGATTCCATTACCAAAACAATTATTATAAGTTCAATTTCAGAGATAGCATACAGAAGCTCGTTATATTTACAAGGAATACATAAATAATAATTCTCTCATTCGAATATAAAATGAATGCAACAAGAGTATTTCCAAATATATTACCCGAAAGCTTACATCTTAAAAGACAGAGAAATGGCTTAACCCTTTTATATCAATGGCATTCTGTCCACAAATATAAGGCCCCGTGGCCAATAGATAAGGAAGATCCATGGCCTTGAAACACTTCTCCATGTTCACCTGTAAAAGATTACCAACGTGAGATGAACATATAGTCCAGTAGGGATCTCAACATAATCCTCAACAATAACAACCTATAGATAACTATGATCATGAATGCTTAGCCTCATACTATATAATAATGTGACAATTTATAACCAAAGTATACTTACATAAATACTTTTCTCAAAATCATCCAGCTTATTTAACAATACAAAGATTCGCTTTTACCTCTCATTTTTCATTTTAACAAATATCACACGACAACCGCATTTTTTTTTCATTTTTAGAAAATACCACATAACATCCGTTTTTTTTTTTTTTTTTGAAAACACATTCACAAAACTCGATTTTCTTCACATTATTTATAACCCAATACATAACAAAAGTCCGTCTCCACACGTTCATCACATTCTCAACCTTAAGCTCAAGGTTAAAGAGATACTTTCAATAACTAATTTATGGTAGGGAACTCCTTCAACCACTCTCTAACACGTCCAAATATACATATACACATCTACTCAACATATAAGACAACTCAACCTTACTGAAACATGATCATCATAATACATGGCACACAGAGTCAAACTGACACAACAATAATAAATAAGCTCGGCTTTATATGCCTAAAGCATGGTAAGCCAATGATACATCTCTCCACAATGAAATGCCAACTTACCAGACACTGACTGGACGGTAATGGTACATCTGCCAATTCTCTGGACGCTAGCTGGAAGGTAATAATACCTCTCATTCTCAGCGTAGCCAATTCTCCTGGCACTAGCTGAAAGGTAATGGTACCCTCTCATTCTCAACAAGACACACATTTTTTCCAACCATCACATTATATAACAATCATAGAATACTAGAGTGTACCATGTATTACATAACCATTTCAATATTCACAATGTCATCCTCCACCGATAACCAAGGACAAAACCTCTAAGCAATATGTATTAAATGCACGTAAATACAATCATCCAATTCTTATGAGGCATTAGGTCCAACAACAACAATGATTTTCCAAGGTTTTCAACTTTACCAAGGTTCTTTCTTAATTTGCAAAAGAGTTACAATTACCTCTATCTTTCCAAGTCAATTTCCAAAATTTCCAATTCGCAATACACCAATTTAATATACATGTATATATACAATAAAAGAGACTCGTTTCATTCATTTAACCAAAACTCAACCCATAGACAACAAAGCCATAATCCGCTCAATTTCAACTCAACAAGGGCGCTGCCCAAAATTCCTAATCTCATGATTAACTCCTCATTAACACTTAACAAATTATCCATTCGTATATTCAAATATAATCAACCCAACACAAGGTAAATACCAAGATCATAAGATCCAATTTAATCTCAAATCAATTACTAACTCATTATTAAATTCCTCAATTCATAAAATCATTATTTCACAATTTCAACCCTTTTATTTATCGTATTATATAAAAGAAAATCGTATTTCACCTCTCATTAAACATGAACATGTTAAATCACTCCCAAATTGACCCAACAACAATTTATTTCACAAAATCTCAACCTCAAACCTTAAATCCTATCATGATTTTCAAAGAAAATCCATAACATGGTTTTATGCAATAAAAACATACCACATGTCTATCTATAAAAGAGGTATTGAAAAGATCAAAGAAATTCCTACCCCAAGAGAGAAGAGGAGAAAAGCCCAAAAATCAACTTTTGCTAAATTCGATCTCCACTACCAAGACGAAGCCCTCGATATGCTCATCATTTTGGCATAAGGGACTAGCACCAAAATCTCAATGGATTCTTCGGATCAAAAGAAAATACAATGCTTTTGAGGGTTTGGATAAAGAGAGATGAGAGAAAAGAGATTGTAGAGAGAGAAAGAGAGAGGTACATTCATATATGGATGAAAAGGGGACAAAAGAGCTATACATAGCTAAAAGCACAAAAACAAGACAGACGACTGGCCACACGTGGCGCTTTCTCCAAGACGGCGAAGCGCCCCTCCGCGTGTGGCTCACCTGCATGTGCGGTCCTTCCCCGTGACCTTCTCTAAGACCTACATATATTGCAAGCAGTACACTTTCCTTCCTCGTGACGGCGTTCACTCCCGACATGCGCCTTCTCCCACATCGCACGCCCAAGGCCTTCTAGTAAAAACCTCGACTTTCTCCCGACACTTGGATTTGATCTCAAGATTCCCGACAAGTGAAAACTCGAAATTTGAAACAATCAAGGACGAAAATTTTTTAAGAAAAGTTTTCAAAAACAACGAACTCAACTGTTGACTGGATTATACTTTGGAATCCGACATTTCAACGAAGATAAATCCAACATAACCCAGTAGAACAAGGCAAAAAACGCACCGGTCATCACATAACCAAAGCTTACTGGTAGCTCGTTCCTCTCCCATGTCCACCCCAGCCCCTGCCTCTACCCCTCGCACCACTTCTTCCTCATCCATGTGATAGACCTTGAAATGCCCTGTTAACAAGTTGGTTCGGTAAACCAAAACCACCACCACCACCACCACCACAACTTTTTTTTGATGCATTGTTGTTCATGACATTAGTGGCACTTGCAAGACGATTCCCTCTGCAGAAAAATCAATAAATAACAATAATAACAATAATAAAATGACAAAAAGAAAGCCGATACAACTATAAAACTCAAATAAAAATAAGGACTAATGGCACTTTGCTACCGCCTATTAGTTTTTGTGAAAGTTTCTCCATGCCCCTCGTAAAATTAAAAGTTGCACTCTGCACCCTATAAAATAAAATGGTGCACCCTCACACCTCACTAGGAGGTCAGTGATTCAAAACTTTCCACCTACATGTGGGTCTTATTCCCCGTACATTGGTTTGGGATTTTCCTCTCCCACTTTTGAGAGTTTTGTTTGTATTAATTATGTGTTGTATTTGATCTTGATTATGATTGTAATTCATTTGGCCTCATTGTAATATCATACAACAATCCAACAACTACATTAAAAAATAAATAAATAGGTGCACTTTGCATCCTATAGTTTTTATTTTTATTTTTATAGAAGTTGCACTTTGCACGCTTTTAGTTTTTACTATATTCCCCAATATATATATATATATATGTATCTTTTAAATGAAGAGTGCAAAGTGCAACTTTACAAAATTATAAGGTCTAAAGCAAAAATCTTTAATTTTGCAAGGAGAAAATGCAAGTTATAAGACCATAGGGTGCAAGCTACATCTACTCCAAAAGATGGATCCCCCATTCCCAACACGCTCCAGAATTACCTGAAAATCTTGCAGCATATACAAGTGTCATGCAGAACTCACATATCAACAAAAAGGGGAGTTTTACATGAGAAGAATAAGAGGTTTTCAACATACCCAGCACCGGTAAGGTGCCAAAGCTTTTGCTACTTCTTTTCAGGAAAGGTTGATTCTCTTATCACCAATGAATGAGGGTGACTTTGCATGCAGCTGAGTTTTCAAACAATGTAAGAAAATTCAGTCCTGAGTGCATGAACTAGTATTTACATACCAAGCATTTTGTCCCACTTAAGTAGGGTTGGTGTGAGGTTGACTACATGAATCCTTTTAGCCATTCTGTTCTATGAACAAGTATTTACAAACAAAAATAATAATAATACTAATCAATTTCAGACCTGTGTCATTGCCAAAATATTATTGCAGGTTTGCAGTCCAGTGGTAGTATTCTCCTTTTGAACTTTCTGCAAATTATGCAAATCATCTTTGTCAGTTAAATTCAACGTGAAGCCCAAAGATTGACAGAAGATTAAAGAAAGCTCTCCAAGATAAACTCACAACGCTAGCCTTTGCTTCATCAGATTTAGCAGAAGCCATTGCTTTGTTGTGCTCAGTCATATGCTGAGTTAACTTCTTGATTGTAGCCTTGGCTAGCTCTTTAATGCTACTTAACCTGTCTCATCAACCAAGAATAAATTTCAACTGAATTCTCCAGGCTACAAATAAAAACTAAGAAAAGTGGAAAATGAATGGTTGCAACTATGAGTGTCAAAAACAAAAAAAAAAAACAACGCCCAATAAGTACACATTAATGTGTGTTTGGGAGGGGAAAGATTGAGTACACACCTAACTTTTGGCATAAAGCACAAAGTGAGGTCCCAAGACTTGAACCCATAACTTAAAAGTTATTAGGCCAAAACCAATGGTCACCCCTATGAGTAACCTGTAGAAAATAAACCAGATCCTAGATGCCTCATTAGAAATAGAGAACACTTTTCAACTGCATTCTACATGAAATAATAGGACACTGCAAGTCAATTTGATACTATCTGTTGCATAAGTTGGATAGAAACTTGCACATGTTCCTAAGGATAATAAAATAAAGATCATTACGACGTTTAGATCACATCTATTCACCCATCACTCCATGCATTGGCTAGTAGAGACGGTAAATGCATGGAGTGATGGGTGAATGAGATTGTGAGATCTAATAAACAGAGAGACGGTAAATGTGTAAGCATGCAACAGCACAGCCCCATCCTGATGCCGACTGATTATAGAAAACCCAACAAGGTAGAGATGGTTTAGCTTGGACAGAATGATACTTAATTTTTTTTCTTCTTTCCTCTCCCATTGAATATACCAAACAATTGATTTACGGCAAATTTCCAAAAATAAAATTGACAAAATGCTATCAACCATGATCACAGATGAGTCTTCAATCATGCAAAGTAAAGAGATCATGATGATTGATGATATTCCAATGTCGATCATGGTTAAGGGCGGGTTTCTCCTCAATTGGCAATTGCCCCTTTTGCCAATGAAAACCACCATGAGAGATTACAGAGTCCAGAAATCTAGCTAAGGAATCTAATAGTGATTAGCAAGGCAACTCACCTGCTAGACAGATGCAAGCAGCGTAGGAATTGGATCAAAAACCACCTCTAATCCCTTAACTATCCAATTTAGGAATTGGGACAGGCTTTTGGCAGGAAACTGAAAGTGAAACTGATACCAAATCAATCCCAAATTGGGCTGTGTTTTTCCCAAACTCTCCCCTAGCTTAACAGTCACCTGAACCTTGCTAAATAAACCTCATCATTATCCCTAGCTGTTCACAACCAGAGGGTATCATTAACGCCCCAAAAAATTCTTGCACTCATTACTTCACCAAAGTCTCATTCCTCATGCTGGAAGACCCATGAATCAATGTTTGTTGTCCTTTAAAAGATTGTGAGATATTTGAATGAGAGATCTATATTGCAGCAGATATAAATCAATGGGGAAGAAGAATAGTAACAGGAGATATATCAGTGATAGATCCCAAGGTGGGGTGAGAGGGAAAAGATATCCAGCAAAGGGAAGAAGCGAAACACGAATGTAGAAAATGTAAACACCATGTTTAAGGCACCACAAAAACAACAGACTGCTGGATAACAAAGGACAAGAAAAAAGAACTTCACACTTTGATTACCACACAATAGACCTGAAAGGAAAGATAGGATCCCAATCAACAAACCCCAAGTAGGCCACAACTTTTAGAACAAAAGCCATCACCACCAATATTTATGAGCGTTGAGAGCATGCAGTTAATAATGTGCAAGGTTACCATGCTGAATCGCTGAGTAGAAAACTTAATATAGAACTTTGAAAGATGTTCCAAATTTTGGGTGTACCTTCCCCGTTGGTTTTCCCTCTGGAGCATTACTGTGGCATTGCTTCCTCTCCAATTCTACTGACAACTTGTTTTGGCAAACCAGCAGTCCAATATAAAAACTCCAAACGGCTCTACCATCCTAGTATGGTCCACCTTAAATATGTGCCTAAGTTCCAGGAACACGTTACTGAAGTAATCTCTTTTTGGATAGTCAATGGGATTCGAACCCTGGCGCCCGCCTCCACAATACCTTCCGCATATTACCACTGCCCCTAGACATCAGTTTACAAAGTTTATCTGACTGGTGGATTCAGCTTGTGATCATCATCTCACCAAATTTGTCTGAACTGAAATCAAAAAAGCAGTTTTTTAAGTTTCAATGAAACAGGTCTTCTATTTAAGTGCAATGAAGAAGACAGTATATGAGCATCAAAGACACCACCAGTCCTTCCAGTTGTCCCCGAAATTCTGAACCTTGTACACCAGTTGAAGAATATTCTTTGACAAGTATGAATATAGAAACACGAGGTTGTTGATAAGTACAAAGAACTATGAAAGGACCAGTTTCAAACATTTTCAAATATGAAGATTCAGCTATGCAAAGCATTACAAATGCAAAACATGTGCTATGTGTGTCCACCACCTTCTTGCAAACCAATTAAGACTGGTTTGTCACACGTCTCCCACAATATATTTGTTCTTTGACACAAATCAGTATATAACAACTTATTTGTGATGAGGATGAAATGGATGGTATTTTCTTATCTCAAAATTGTAGAATATTCATTTTCCAAACTGGAAAAATATGTATGGATGTAGACCCTCCACAGTGACCATTGACTTTGGAGCATATTTTCTTAAATTACCTACTGTTCCTGCACGAGTGCAAGCTGACTAGCAAAACTGTTTCACCTCCCATCTGGGGCAGTTAAGAATCTTAACAACTCAACCAACTATGATATTCCATATGATGACACAGGGTGTGCACGGGTCGAGTGGGCTCGGTTTTATCATAGAACCGTCACTCGAACCGACCTGCTTCAGGTAGAAATGTTCATCCGATTTCGACCGGGGTAATGATTGAAACCGTGCTCATCAGGTGTCCGGTTTAACGGGCAGTTTTCCGTTCACCATTTCAATTATATATGGCTTTTGTTCCTCTCGTCTAGAAAATCAATACCAAACAAATATATACACAACAAAATCATAACACACTATACAAATCTGCCTCTCTTACATACACACTAAAGATGATAGAAAACAGTGGACAAAATTGAAAATAGAGAGGAGATACTTACCTTTCTACCATGGCACAATGTCACCATCGTCCTTACCCACCGTGCATCTCTTCAATCGTCTCTCTTTTGCGAGAATGGTTTCAGATTCAGTAGATTTATAAGCTGAGGATGAGGATTTTAGTGTTCAATTAGGTAAATCGGAGAGAGAGGGTGAGAGAAAGAAAGAAACAGAAGGAAAAGAGAGAGAGAGAGAGACGAGATGGAGACGAGAGTTGAGGGAGAGGAGGAGACGAGAGAGAGCCTTCATTTGGGAAGAGAGAGGGATGGGGGATATCAGTCGATGAGAGAGAGAGATATATGTGCTCTTTTGGAAGCTGGTAAAAAGCCAACTTCCAGCTTTTTACTAATTTTGGGTCACATCACCTCTCACATAACTTATTCACAAAAAGATAAAATAAGTTAAAAAAAGCCAAAAAGTTAGCTTTTTACCAACTTCCCAAAACACCCCTATATTTTACAGTCTTTTGGGGAGAGAGATGTATAATGGAGAAGAGAGAGAGTGGGTGTGAGAGAACTGAGAAGAGAGGGAGACAATAGGTGAAACGTCAATGTCTCTGTACTTGGGAGAAGTGTTATTTGTCTTGGGAAGAGTTTTTTTTTATTAAAAACATATTTATATTTTGAGTAGTGGGTACGTTTATCTTAACTCAGCCCCCACTAAAGTTATCAATGTTCTGACGAAAGTAAATATATATTTGTATATAATTCGGTCGGTCAGTTACAATAATAATTTTTTTTATTTAAGTTTGACCACCGACCGAACATAGATGACAATTTTCAAAATAGAACTACAGTCGACCGTTGAAGTGGTCGAAACTGTCTGTAGCCACAGCGGGTCGGGCGGGTGCGCGGTTAATTCGGTTTTTTTGCACACCCCTAGACACATGATGGAGTCAAATGCTAACTGAATAGAAGTGTCACATCAAGATATTAGTAGGAGGGAAAGACCTAAACTGATATGACATGCGACAGTATGAAAAGATATGAATTTATTAAATTTAACTGAGCATGTCGCCCTTGATAAAAAAGAATGGTGAAAAAATGATTCATGCAGCCAACTCCATTTGAGTAGGACATATTTTTACTCCGTTACATGTGTTGATATCATTTTGTTTAAGCCATTTCTCTATAAATGGGTTAAAGAACTGCAAGGCATTTATTTTAGAGAAAATTGTTGAAAAATCCAATCTAAGAAGGGTATAACGCATTAGGTTCTATGGGTATTTTAAGTCCACTCTCTGTAAAATATTGTAATGAGAAGTCCATTTATTATTTTGGAAGACATTTTGTTTCCAATTTTTCTTTTTTAACCTATATGTTGAAATCTTTTTTCATCTCTGAATTTTTAACCTATTTTTTCTTATCTCGTTGAACTTTGTTCAAATCTCTCTCTCCATAAACCACTATCTATTCAAATCTATTTTATCTCATGAATTTTTTTAACTTTTTTTTTTCCTTAAATGTTTAACATATCTGTTCAGATCTAAGCCATCTCCCACTATCTGTCAAAATTTGTCTGTTCAAACATAGCATGAGAAAAATTGAACAAAACTCCTCCCAATTTTCTCAACAACCAAACAGATCCCAATCATCAAAACCTTAAAAACCTCCCCAAAAACATCTAAAATCCTATTGACCAACAAGTTCAACAGCCAAAAAAATATCTAAAACATCTAAAATCCTATTGATAGTTGTTTTTGATTCCTTTTGTTTTTGCTTCCTCTGTTTTCTAAACATTTCCCAACAAAAAAAAAAAAATTCAATAGCCGAAACATAAGTAGAGTGAGAGAAAGATTGGTGAGGGGAGAGATCCCCTTCCATAGTCAGCCGAAACCCTAACCTCGCCGCCATCCCCACCTTCAACTCCTCCCGCCACTCTCCGCCACTCTGCCTCAACGCTCAAACCCCTCCGTCGCAAACGTCATCTCTTTGTTCCTTCGCCATTTCTATTTCTTTGCAATAATTTTGTATTCAATTAATATATTTTACTCATCATCATCAAAATCATAGAATCCGATTCATATACACACATATCATATTTATAACAAATAGATTAGGATTTAGGGCGAAGAGTAGCTTAATATTAGCCATCTAAATGTGAAATATAACGATCCATCAAACAATAGTAATCTGTATGTTGAGAGAAAACACAGATCAACACATGTAAATCAAATAGTAAGATCTAAACACAGATCTAAAGAAAACACATCTAAAACACAAAACACACACACACACACACACACACACATATATATATATATATATACATACACAAACACACAGAGAAAGAGAGAGAATAACAGAGTCGGAAACATAGGTCTCGCCCAAATCTGTGTGGTGGTGGTCTTTCTCATTGATTTCTGTGGCGGAAGGAGGTGTTGCAACCTCCTCCCAATGGTGTTTAGGAAAGAGAGAGGCGACAGTGGAGGAGATCGACGGCTGCAGAAAGCGGAGGAGGGAGATCGCTAGCGGAGGAGGGAGATGGAGTGGTGAGAGAGAGAGAGAGAACGGTTTGGTTCAGGAAACAATATATATATAAATGGGTAATTTGGTCATTTTGTAGGAACTTGTCCTTATAGACAAAGTATTCTAGAGTATGAACTTTTGGACAAAGAAAATCCAAAATTGAATTTATGGACCGAGTGCTCTTTATTTTAATATCTAAACTAGAAATTATTCCTAGTTCTTTTTTCTTGTTATACTCATCCATAATCCATCAAAAGTCCATGACACATGAAAGGTTAGCATAGACTCCGTGAATATTCACAGCATAAAGTCCATCTAAAAACATAAAGAAAATAAAGAGCTAAAACGAACAAATCACCGCTTGAAATCTTTGTAATACTCGAGAAGTCTTCCCAGTGCTATCAGATGGTTGGCCAATCACGATCTTGAAGATGACTTAAATTTTGGTAAGAACACGTTCCTCTCTCAAACACTCACAAGTTATAGAACTAAAATACATTTCCAATGAAGTTTAACATTAAAGATGCAAAAATATTAAAGGCAAACAATAAATTCTTTTTGTAATAATATTAAAGCACTTGAAGAAAAGCACAAATGTCATCGTGAACCTCAAGAATTGATTGAACCTCCGGGTTGTGGATAAAAACAATCAGTCAGTGCTTTGTGTCTTTTGTAGGGTTTGGGATGATGGTGAGCAAGAACCCATGGGTAAGTAAACAATTCCCTAATATAAAAGCAACCTAGACTCTCTCACCAAAATGAGACAGCTTTAATGTCCTCCCCTCTAAAAAAATATAGTACAATGTAGAACTCCTTACAATAGCTGCTGCAATTATAAATTATAGATTTCTCTATCATGCATTGTACCATGTGGTGTGGGGTAATTTTGTAGGCATGGAAAATGATTTTGGAGACACAAGGTGCTAAAATAGATACTGGATTGTGCAGCACAACCCAGAGGTTTAGACACAAATTTGTAATAATGACTCTAACCCAACAAACCGTCCTTACAAATTGATTATGGAGTGATTACTACAATTCTTTTAAATTAAGACTCATTTGCACTTTGTCCCTGAACTTCCAAACGCAAAAGTTGACCCCCTCGAACAATTATACAATAACACTAAACACCTTCCATTACAATTTTATCCTAGATTTAAAGGGAATCAGATCATATGTGAAGCATATGACATGCTTATTAATTTTTTGGGACAGTAGTACACCTTTATTAATTTTTTTAATTTTATTTTAAATAGTAATACCCGTATCTAGCGATCTCGTTTGCACTTTGCCTCTTTATCTTAGTGGTAAATGCAAACGGATCACTAGAAAAGGGCATTACGCTCTAGAAATTTAATAAATGTTTCAGATCGCTTTATATATGATTTGATTGTGTAAAATACCTAACAAAATCATAACAAAAAGGGGGTCAACTTTTTAAAGAAAAGTTCATATGATCGTATGGGAGGACATTGGCAAGTGTAAATTTTAGGCTTGATATGTACAACATTATTGAACTACCACTAAAAAACACTAACTACTTTTTAAAGCTTCAACAAAGCTAAAAGTAGTTTCATTATGCAAGTTTATCAGCCACCAAACTTGTTGGAAATCGGGGTCGTGCTTAAACCAGTTCCCCATTGGATCGCCTATGCAGGTAACATGACCTAAGACCCATAAGGAGAGACCCAGTCAAAGCACGCTGGATTAACTTATCCCGGGAATCGGCAGGATTAACCCACTCATTCCCATCGCTGACCAGATAGAGTTATGGGTGTTATAACTTCCACATAATATATGGCTATATTTGGAAGAATACATCAATTTGTTTTCTCTCTCTTAGACTCTTCTTTCTTTCCATAAAAAACACATAATAGACTTTGTATCATGATTCCAGTGTTTTATAATTATTTAAAAACAGATCAGTGTGATATTCTGCAGCGATATAACTCTACCATAGAGACAAGATGGAGGAAGCTTACTCACTTCACGACTAGGAGATTTATATCCTGGTGCAAATGGAGACATCGCGAAGAAGAGATTGGGCCGCAAATCAGATTAAACCGGAGAAGCAAAACGAGGTTATGAAGAAATCGAATTTTAACTTATATGCCTAGATTTGAGTGAGGATCGAAACATTTTGGGAGATGAAATTGAGGAAGGAAATTCAAGAGATCAAGTTAAAGAGTTTACTCTCGAAGTTAGGGAATTTGATCTTAGACTCGTAATTTCAAGATAACAAATTAGAGGCTCAAGTTGCGGTGTGTCAGACGAGTGCGCCAGGCTTGCATAGATACCGGAAATAAGGTGCAACTAGAGCTTAATATGCAAGACAGACAAAAATCATTTGACTTCTGCACTTGTGAGTTATTTTGTCTCTCATTTTGCTCTTTTTGCTCGCTTCAGCTTTGTAGGAAAAATAAGAAATATTATGCCCCGTAAATAAACGATTTGATATACCTTTTCATTCAAACCAAATCCATAGATCATAATGCGGTTTCTATTGATATTTTAAATAATTTCTTAGCAAATGGAGCTGGAACTATTAGAAGTTCATCCACACTGCCACAAAGACATGTAAAGGGCTATTATGTGTTTTTATTGATATTTTTAAATAATTTTAGCAATGGAGTAAAACTATTAGAACTACTCACACTCACATAAAGACAAAGGGCTATTATGTGTTTTTATTGATATTTTTAAATACCTTAGCAATGGAGTAAAACTATTAGAACTACTCCACACGCCACAAAGACAAAGGGCTATTATGTGTTTTTATGGAGAGAGAAAGAAGAGAGTCTAGCAAGAGAGAGAAAATAGATTAAATTCTTATTCTTCCAAATAAAATACATATATTATGGAGAGAGTTATAACACCCATAACTCTATCTCGCTGCGATGAGACAGTGGGTTAATCACACCGATTCCTGTGATAAGTTAATCCAAGCGCATTTTGACTAGGTCTCCTTATGGGTCCTAGGTCATGCTACCATGAGCCATCCAATCAGAATGGATTTTAAACTCCGCCCACTTCCAACAAGTTTGGTGGTAGATAAACTTGCATATGAAACTACTTTTGGCTTGTTGAAGCTAGTGAGCATGGTCCTGGATTGGGACCGAATTGGGTAAAACCAGGACCAATCCGCTATTCATGCCTCAAAAATTGAAACCAATCCAATCCGTGAATCATGGAACCAATCCATTTAAACACTGATTGGATTGGTTTAGGACCACGGATTCACATAATTAAATAACAAAAAATATATATATATAATTTTAATTTCATAAAAACATAAACATAGCGCTATATTAGTTCCACAATAACATGTTTTATAATAGCGCATATCGTTTCTAAAATTTAAACAACCCTAAGAAAATTGGTTTCACCATAAAAATTTAGATCATTATAAATTAAAACTAAAAATTAACAAACAAAAGTAATAAAAGAAGATATTATACTAAGTTTAGGTTTGAGTTTAGGTTTTATATATAAGAGAATAAGAAAAGATACTATGAGGAGGTTGTATAATAAAAATATAGACTATTTGCATACTGTCCGCATCGTTCCAACTGAATGGGGCCGACTGTAATAATCCTAAATGCGAAACCGTGGGGTTCACTCCGGAACCAATCCGTAGACTACGGATTTTTAATTCTTCAATCCGGAACTGAACTACGGATTCAAAAAATAATCCAAACCTATCGGATTGGACTGGACCGGACCGGATTACGGATTTCACGGATTCTTTGCTCAGCCCTAGTTGAAGCTTTAAAAGTTCAAGAATTTAAACTACTTGTAGTGGTAGTTCAATATTATACATATGAAGCCTAAATTTACACTTGCCAATGTCCTCCATACTTACTTTTGCTTTAAAAAAGTTGACCTGTTATGTTATGATTCTTTTAGGAATTTACACAATTAAATAATATGTAAAGTATATGAAATATTTATTAAATTTTTAGGACAGTAATGCCCTTATCTAGTGAAATATTTATTAAAAGGTTGATCCCAGTTATCCTTTGCCTCAAAGATAACGAACACAAAAGTGAAAATAATGTCACTATATTAGGCATTATTGTCTTAAAAATAATAAAAAATCACTATTGTTGTCCTAAAAAATTATTAAGTGTGTCATATGCTTCACATATGATTTGATTCATTTAAATCAGGGACAAAATTGTAATGGAGGTGTCATGTTATAGTATAATTGTTCGAGGTGGTTAACTATTATGAAAACTGTCTCTAGCTTTAGATATGTTGATGTTTATGCCCAGCCATATAAAATTGGATTGTTCATCAATGAATAGCCTCGACTTAGTCCTACCATTTAGATAAATCTTATTCTGCAAAATTTTACAAGATAAACATCAATGTAAAGGCCAAATCAAGTGACAATGCGCCACTAATGACAAATATGCATGACTTAACAACAACAGCTTGTAAGAAAAAATGTTCATGAAGGATAACTTTGACACCAAAACCCAATGTATAGGGATGCCAGTGAAAATATACACATTGCCTATAATGGCTATTACTCAAACAATAACATATCTAATGCACCCATGAGCATACCTTTCCTGTGTAGAGGAACCATTCACCGTGATCCTCATCATCTTCATAGCCTCCAGAGAGTGCTACAGATCGAACCATGCACCCCTGATTTCTATCTGGGTCATTCTCTCAGAATTGGTCCAACACGGGAAGACAGCAACACATTTTTAATCAACTAAACCTAATATCCCCAAATCATTTTCCCTAATTGAGAAAATAAACCTTTATAGCAGTGTAAAAGAAAAATATCCAAAAATAAGTTGACAACTAAAAATCATCGGAAGAACCTAAACAAGCAGTCACACATACAGGTCATGTATATATATAGAACCAAAACAATGAATTCAATATCAGAGAGAACACATATACACGTATATATATATCAAATAGATTTTGTGTATTTTCACCCATGAGCGAGATCTGTTCTATAAGTTACAAATCTGAGCAAGATTTGGATGTTGTACCCATGAGTTTGTGTAATATATATATATATATATATATCATATATAATAAAACTTACAAATCTGAGCGATCCATTGAGAGTGAGGGTTTGAGCTTCAAATCAATAGGTTTCGAGCGAGAGAGAGGGCGGTAACGGAGGTGATGGCGGCGGCGCGGTAGTCACAATGGCAATAGCGGGGGCGTCGGAGCAGAGGGGAGAGAGAGAGGAAGTAAAACCATGTATGGTTTGGACCGTATATGATGTGGAAGATTGGATCGAGTGTGGTGCAGTCTGTGGAAGTTTGATCTGTTGATGATGATGAGCAGGAGGTTAGGGTTTCTGGTTGTGGGTTGAAGTGTTGTATCGTCGAGAGAGATACAGGAGGAGAGAGAGAGAGAGAGAGAGAGAGAGAGAGAGAGAGAGATACAGGAAGGATTGATCGATGATATGGCTCGACGCCGTCGTCTGCCTTGCTTACAGTCGTGAGAGAGAGAGCGAGATGGGAATTTTTGTGGTTCAAAAATTAGGGATTTGAGAATTGGGAATTTTTGGTTGAGGGAAAAAATGAGAGCCAACTAGATTTTGAGTTTTTTTTTTTTTTTTTTTTTTTTTGGTGACATCAAGTATAACCGTTACAAATAAAAATTTAAGGCAGTGTTTGGTAACGTTTATGTTTTTTTTGTTTATGTTTACAAAAAATTTATAAATTGATTTTTGTTTATTTTTAGAAAAACATAGATTACAAACGCGTTTGATTTGAACAAAATGTTTAAAAAAATTTAAAAATATAAACTAAAAAACATGTTTGTCTGGGCCTAAAATATTTATATTTATTTTTTTTATTATTTATGACGATAGGATCATACACATTATAATTGAAAAAAAAAATATTTGAAAAGAGAGAAGAGAGATGAGTGAAAGAGAGAGAGAAGAGAAATGAGCGAGAGACAGAGAGAAAGAGAGACCCATTTCATTTTTTTACTTTTTCCTCTTTCAACAAAAATGAGCTCAGAGAAAGAGATGAGTGTGATTGAGAGAAATAAACGATTGAAAGAGAAGAGAGATGAGTGAGATAGAGAGAGACAGAAAGAGAAAAAAAAGAGGGATAAACAAGATGAGCAAGAGATTGACAAAGAGAGAGAGAGAGAGAGAAAGATAGAGCAAAAAGAGATGAACAAGAGATATAGAGAGAGTGAGAGGGAGAAGAAAGATAAGCAAGAGAGATAGAGAGAGAAGATGGAGTGGTAATGGTAGAGAAATGAGTGGTGGTGAGGAGAGGTAATAATAATAGTAGTGGTGTAATAGTAGTAGAGTGGTAATGATGGTGGTAGTAATGGTAGTCAAGAGGTAGAGGCAACAAGGGTAATAATTGTGGTAGGGAATGACATTTGCAGAGGTGGTGAAAGTGGTAGAGAGATGGGTTGTAAAAGAGAGATGAGGAGAGATGAGAGAGAGAGAGACAGAGACAGAGTGATGAGCAAGAGAGAGACAAAGTGGTCGCTAAAAGTACATTTTCTCGTAGTGGAAAGCTCGGTAAATAGAGAAAAGAAAAGGAAAAGAGTGAACAAGGTGAACACATTGGGCAAGAGAGGCAGACAGGCAGACAGACACAGAGAGAGAAAGAGAGAGAAATAAAGAGAGAGAAAGAGATATACAAAGAGACAGAGAGAAAGAGATAGATAAAGAGAGAAAAACAAGGGATGAGCGAGAGATAGACAGAGAGAGAGAGAGAAAGAGAGTGAAAAGAGATGATCGAGAGAAAGACATAGAAAGAGAGAGAGAAAGAGAGAGAAGAAAGATGAGCGAGAGAGACAGAAAAAGAGAGATAGAGAGAAGAGAGATGAGCGAGAGACAAAAAGAGAAAGAGAGAGACAAAGACAGAGACAGACAGACAAAGAAGAGTGATGAGTGAGAGAGAGAAAGAGAAGAGAGAGAGAGATAGAGAGACAAAAAGAGAAGGAGATAAAGAGAGAGATGTAAAAGAGAGAGAGAGAAACCAGAGAGACAGTAAAAGAAAATAGAGAGAAGAGTGATGAAAGCAAGAGAGACATAGAGAGAAGAGAGATAAACGAGAGAAATGGAAAGAGAGATAGAGAGAAGAGAGATGAGAGAGAGACAGAGAGAGATGGGAGATGAGAGAGATAAAGAGAACACAGATAAACGAAAGAGAGAAAGAGAGAAAAAAGAGAAGAAAGAAGAGATAGATGAGTGAGAAACACAAAAAGAGAGAGAGAGAGATAAATAGATAGACAGATAGAGAGAGAAGAGTAATGGGTGAGAGAGAGAAGGAGAAGAGAGAGAGGAAGATGAAAAAATGAGTGAAAAGAGATAGATAAAGAAAAAGAGAGAAAAGAGTGAAAAAAGATAAACGAGAGAGAGAGACAGTATTGAGCGAGAGAGCGAGAGAGAGATAAAGAGAAGAGAGATAGAGAGAGAAGAGAGATGGACGAGAGACACAGAGAGAAAGAGATGCATGTATGCATGAGAAGAGTGATGAGCGATGAGTGATGAGTGATGAGAGAGAGAAAGAGAAGAGAGACAGATGTAGAGAAGAGTGATAAGCGAGAGAGAGAAAGAGAAGAGAGATGTAGATAGAGAGATAGGAAGATGAAAAATGAGTGAAAAGAGAAATGTTCAAAAGAGTAAGACGATTTCGGTTTTTTTTTTTTTTGTGATGTAAAAATATCACAGATTTATTTAAACCATTTTGTGACTATATATATATGAAGCCGTTTCAAAACCACAATATATATATATATATATATATTTTTACTTTTTTTTTTTGCAACGTACCCATACCACAAAAACTCCTTCTTTTTTTTTTTTGTGATCAAGAATCGTCAAAAAAAAATAGACTCTATTTTTTCAATAGCAATCGCTGTCAAGAATATTTATTTTTTTTTTACATGAATTTCGCCAAAAATATTTCCTTTTTTATGACAAAGATTTTATGTCGTCGAATATTTATTTTTTTATGACGCAAGTTGTGCCTCAAAAAGTCATTTTTTGCGACGACAAATGTGCCGTCGCAAAAAGTTCCGTCTTTTAAACCCCTTTTTCTTGTAGTGGTACTAGCATTTCTAGGTATAATTTTGCGTTATTTTGGTCCTCAGAGTTTTTTTTTTAATCTACAAAGTTTCTAATTTGAGTCAAAGTAGTCTATTTTTCATATGGTTGTCTAATAAACTTTGATATATTAATAAAATAATAGTAATGCATTTCGGGTTAATTGGCCGTATTTTTCTTATTTTGTCAATTTCATCCCTAAACATTGCAAACAAAAAACATTGGAGGATATAATAAGGGAAAGGAAAGGTGCCCGGTCCGGGCAAGCTATGGGTTTGTTTGTGATGTGGGTTGGCTTTTTAATATTTTAATTTTTTAGCTATTTTAGTCTGGAGCTAAAAAGTCTCGTTTGGAATGGACTTCTTGGCTTTTTTTGATTTTTGTGAGAGAAAAAATAAAATGATTATAATTTAAATATGATATTTTGTCTTATTAAATTAAAAAAAGTTTATTTTATCTTTTTGTAACTAAAATAACCTCAACCTCACTCAAATCTACATGCCAAACGAGCACTATATTATGGAACAAGTTCTTGATCTCTAAGACTACCAGTTTTGTCTGATTAGTTATGTGTCTATCGATGTCATCAAAGTTTTGATTGACATGTAAAGCACAAAAACATAGAAGGATATAAAAGCATCTCTAATGGTTTTATTTCTATGTTTAGTTTTATGTGTCTTTCCATTTGCACATATCAATCTTAATTTTTACTAGAGTGCTATGGATTTTTTATTTTTTATTTCTACTATTTTTTTTAGGGAAAATGAAAATGATTTTTGTGGATTATAGTTAAAGATGAATATCGCTTCGTGATAGATTTGTTGAGTTGGTAGATTTAGTTATGGCTAAACCTTGTTGCAAATTTGGTACAAGGTATAGCATTATTAAAATATAGCAAGCCTTTTACCTAGCCAATGGAGAAGAAAATTTGAACTCAGATTATTTTTTGGCAACAACAACTCTAATTATATCAATTATATCAAGTTTGATTGCTAACTTGAGGGAATTCAAATCCTAACTATATCGTGTTAGTTACACAAATATATCATACAACATAAATTCGACTTATTATCATGCATGGCCGGTTGGATCGTAAAGTCAGCTAAGCTTGTACTTTAAGCCCCTAAATTAAATTTGGGAAGATCCATTTTATTTATTTACTATATAATGTAATAGGTCTATGTAATTTATTATTTATTATTTGGATAAAAATGTCCTTACAAAACAAAAAAAGACCAAACTCTATCTACCAAAAAAAATAAAATAAAATAAAAAAGAAAAAAAAAATTGCAACATACAGTTAATGGGAGTGAATGGGAGAGAAAAAAAAAATTGCAACATACAGTTAATGGGAGTGAAGAATTACATCATTTCCTTGAATTTAGAGATATTCCTATACTTGGATAACTACAAATAAAGTAATAATTTATACCCATTTCCAACCCCCCTCTCTCTCCCTAAATATTATTCTCCATCTAGTAAAAGGAAAAAAAAAACTCATTCTCTCTCTCTCTCTCTCAACTATTCTTCAAGCTTTATTCACTTATTTGTAGTTGTATAATTACCTGTGCTATGCATAGGTATAAATAAATAATCAAAAACTAATTTTTAGAATTAAATAATAATCTAAAAAATTATCTATAATATTTACCAAAAATTATTTAGAATTAATTAAATTTTATTCATTTTTATCACAGCTCTTAATAATAAATATATGTCATAATTTAAGTGGTAAAATTAAAAATAAATCACAAAATTATATTTATGATAAAATATAAATATATTTTGTCTTATGAGTTTCAGAATTTAATTTATCATATCATAGTAGTAAATTACATTTGTCAATATATTAATTTTTTCATGTTTTGTAAAGTCTAAAAATTATAATTTTTCTTATGTTATAAGTTTTACATAAATACGAATTATGATTCACTTGTGATATTAAAAATTTGGGCTTAACATTAGATTTACGTCAACTTGTCTTGTCTTGTTCTGTTCCCAACTTATATGAATCATTTGATCTATCTATTTATTAAATTAGTAAATAAATATTTGACTTATTTTATGCATACTTATTAAAAAGTTTGAACTATAGTTTTAAAAAAAAAACTATATATTTATGTTTAAAACAATTAAATGAATAGTTATATATATATATATATTTATGTATACAAAAATTATTTAAGATAAAGCCATCCTAAATTGTAGGTCATATTCTAATCCTAATAAATTTAAATTATATCATAGTTTATCGGTTTGTGGATCGATATGAGCTAATTTGAGAGTTCTAATATTGGATTAAACACTAAAAAGTAGCCAAAAAAATTTAGTTGAAGTCAATTTTTTTTGCCAATAATTCTTGATTTAAGTCTAGTTTTTAGAGAATCGTCTAGTTCATGTTCAATTCATGAGTTAGTAGACCTACATATTTATTTAATTTTTAATTAGTAAATATATATTTTAAAAATTTTATAACAAAAATAGGAAATATGTACATATTTGTTTGGTATATTTATTAACAATTTCAAAATTAATTAAGAAATTATGTACTTATTCTTAAAAGAATAAATTACATTGGTAATCCCTATATTTTAACTCTTGTGTTATTTTTGTCATTGCAATTTTAATTTGCTTAATTTTGACCATAAATTTATAATTTTATCTCAATTTGGTTCAATTGTTATAATTGCTAGTGTTTATTTATTTATTTATTTGTATTTTTATTTATTGAAAATACACACATGAGTAGTATCTGTTATACTTTTATAGAAAAAATTATAAACTTGTTCAACTCAATAAGTTAATTACAATCAACTCAATAACTATTTTCTTTCAAAAATCTTAACCGGCATTATTAATTGGACCAAATTAATACAAAATCTAAAATTAGGGGTAAAAATCAAACTAATTAAAATTACAGAGATCAAATTGACACAAGAGACAAAATGCGGGGTCTATCGATATAATTTACCCTTCTTAAAATACGTCTAATATTGATTGTATCAATATTAAGATATATTTATATTTGAAAAACTATTTAAGACCAGATCAAGTTAGAACTTGAATAAAAAAATTAATGGCTTATTAAAAATATTAATAATTATAAATTCAAATTTGATGAATTTTTCATTTAAATTTTTTCATAGAATTAGGTTGTTTGATACTTTTAATTTATAGTTCCAATTTTTTCTTATATTTTTAAAAAAAATATATTTTAAAATTATATATAATTATAATTTCTTTTGAAATTTCCTTTTCAATCTCAAATTAGTTATAACTTGAATTTGGTTAAAATTTATTTTTGACTTCTCATCTACAAAAACTAACAATAAAAATAAATTAATTTTTTTGAACATTGTAAAAGGTAAGTAAAGAAATATATTATCAATAATAATAATAACAAAACATATTTTTATTTATCACGTTATGTCTCACCATCGTATTGATAATAGACATTAATAATAAAATTTATTATAATAATACAACAATAATATATTAAATGATAAGGAACATGTGATCATAACAATATTTGATAGTTATATAAAAGTATTCAAAATTATATATAAAAAATAATATATGATCCATATTCAATTTTTATATGGTAAAATTTACACTTAATCTCAACCACATATTAGTTTTCTAAATCAATTCATTATCCAAACTATCTACTATTCTTTTAATATTTACCTTTCAAAATCCACCTAAACAATGCTTTGGCCGAGCTCATTATCACCCTTATTGTTGCCATGCTCACCACCTCTACTAACCATTATGCAATTTCGTCTAGTTTTTTATTTTATAAATATAAAAGATGAAGTTGTGGAAATAAAAGGTACCGTTAGAGTTTTAAAAAGCTAAAAATGAAAAATAAACAAATACGTGATTTTAGGTTTTCTTATTCCATGTGTGGGTGTTGAATTTTTTAAATCCATAAATTATGAAATATTGTTCATTATTTAAAATTTTTTATTGATGGGCAAGTCAATTAAATGTTTTGTAACGCCTCAAAAATTGGGCAGGTATATCTATTTATGCCACAAACCCACTTGATAGACAAACACATATATATATACAACCATTCTGCTCCATACATCTATTTCCATTTAATCTCAAATGCCAAATACATGTTCCCATCTCAATGCCCCAGTTTCAATCCCAAGCATGCATTTTACAATAAGTATAAAATAGAAGCCAAACAGATAATAAGTGCCCTATAGGCTTACAAATTTATCTAAGAACATTCTTGGTTACACAAAATGAAGTTTCAACTCAACCCAAATACAGCTCTGGGCTTACATTTAATAAATAACCATAAACAAAAATGAAGCCTCTCCCGAGTCCTCCCAAGTTAGTGTCTTTGGAGGCATAACACCTGACTAAATGGTTTCTTATTGGGTGAGCTACACCCAAGAGAGATACAAGACACAACATATGGACCATGACAAGACTAAAGAGGAGTATGCTCATGCCATGCTCGTGATAAAAACAGCTTATCTCTTTTATAAAGCATGCAATGTTGAGATGCAACAATAAATATAAAACCATTTCCATTTTAAATCATATATGTTACATGAATATGTGCTCAGGAATCTCTAGGTGAGTGTCTCAAGTAGGCCCTAATGCACTACCATCGCTATTTTTACCAAGAACTGAAGGCTCGACACCTAACCACGCGGTTCTATAACCCAGATTCACCAAGTATTTATCTTTTTGCAAACAGATACATTTCCAAACATTTCTCAAAAACAAATATATTTCCAATGAAATAAATGTAATGCAATGTCCAATGCAACAAATGAGGAATGTGCTTCAATTTACCTAAGTCTCATGCATTTCTACAACAATCATGGCTATTCTCCACCGATAGCCCAAAACAGATATTTCTAAATAGATATTTAAACAATTAAATTCTAAAAATTCCGATAAATACAATCTATTCCATTTCTCATCAAATATGAACAATTACACTAGTTTTCATATCACAATCACGTCCGATAACCTCTCAAGGTCCATTTCTAACCATGTCAATTTTATTTCAACAGATACATTAAGTAAAATAATAACGACATAGCCCAAGAAAACATCATTTTCTTTCCAAATTCTCCAAGTATTATTCAACTATGACATCCTATTTTGATTAAAAGCCCCAAAAGTTAAATATAATTCCTTTGTTTTCTTTAAAAATGCTCTTAGTCGCAAATCGTAAAAATTTCAAAACCGACGAGTCAAAGTCCATTTTGTTCAAATTTAAAACATAGCTCTTTCATAACCTTACAAACATATTCCAAGTTTATACTTTCGCAATTTGGGCATCAACTCTTTATTTTTCTCAAAATTTCTATTACAAATAAATCACAAAAATTTCAAAATTCTAATTAAATTATATACAACTCCAAGCTCCATATAATCAAGTAAAAGTGCATAAAAAAGTGTAGGAAAAATCCCTACCTCAAGCCAAGAAGCATTCAAATTTTTTGGCAACAGAAATTAAATTTGTTCGGAGCCAAAAGAATCCTTTTCCGCCCTCTACGCTTTTGATGCAAAGCACTAGGGGTCAAAATGACTTAGACTAGATCAAACCCATGAAAAACCAACTTGAACCCCTTTTTCTTCTTTTTTCCTCACGGCAAGAACTCCCAAAAGTTGAAGAAAAAAAATCTAATAGGTTACTATTTATAGATATTTTCTTTTTTGTTGTTTTGTTTTTAACCAAACAAATATCTAACCATATATATATACACCTATATATATATATATCAATTAAAAATACATTTCAACATCTTTTATTGACAAAAATAAATATAATATTTTCTCACCACAAAATATATTTCATTTAATGATAATCGCTTAATGATACACACCATAAATATTCACAACTCTTTTTATGGAAATCAAACAATAATAATAAAACCACAACAATATTACATGGTTACTAACGGGTCATTTATTCAATCAATTGGGTCCAAAATAAATGGAGTTTAATAGTTTAAAATAAATACCCAACCGAGATTAAAGTATAAATTCAAGTTGATTCAACTCGTTATGCTTTTTAATTTTACAAATAAAAAATTTGAAAATTTTGTTGAAGAAATTTAAAAATGGCCAAATCATAAAGAACAATATAAGACTTCATAACTATATTATCAATTCACATATATTAAAAGAAATAATAACAACAATATAAAAATACAAAACATCCACCCAAAACACAAAATAAATAAATAAATAAATAAATAAATAAAAATTCAAATCAACTCCCAAAACAAAGATAGTTAACAGAGATATATTTATTATTAATTTAGTTGGAAAAAAATACATTGGAAAAACAAAAAATACTAACAAAAAATATAAATTTACAACAAAAATAAAAATAAAAATGCAAACAAACAAATTTACTTAAAATAAGTTTGGACTATTGGCAAAGAGAGAATAATTATTGCATCATTACATTTGGAGAGGAGTTGGCCGAGCTAGAAAAAAGATCAAATATTAAGTATTTTGAAGAGAGAATTGTATTGAATTTTTAATTTGATTGGGTTTTTAAAATTTTAGATTTATATTATTTTTGGAAAATGTGAGAGTGGGATGAAGGTGACTTACCATATTATTTTGAATTTTAAAATTTAAAATCATAGATAATTTTTTTTTTTTAAAAGAGTGAGGGTGACTTATCATATTGTTTTGAATTTTTAAAATTCAAAATTGTAGATAATTAGAACTTTTTTTTTGTTTTCGGATTTTTGACTTAAGGAACTAACCAATAGATTTTTTTTTATAATTTAAAAATTAACAAATTAACAAAATTAGTTTGGGAGTTTGGAACTTCTACAATCATTGTTCGTAAAAAGATCCTTTTCCTTATATATATATATATGGATTTTGTCAAAGATGTTGATTTATCAACAAATTGTCAAAGATGTTGATTTATCAACAAATTCACAAACTCATATATAATTAAGGTAAATTGTTTAGATTTTAATATTTTCTTTTAATTATATTTCTAATTTAAATAATTTTTTCTCATATTGAAAAAATTGTAGGAAATTTAATTATACATCTTATCAATACCTATCATTTATCACTGAATGTGGAAAATCAAATTTTATTGTTCTTTCCTTTTAATATTTTTAATTTGAAGTCCTTTTTTTTTTGGGTATTTTTATTATTGCTAGTGTTGTGCCTATTTTTTGTGATCATTTTTAGAGAAAACAAATATGTCTAATAGAAAATATGAATCCGGATATGAAAAACTTAAGAACAAAAAAAGAAAAAAAGAAAATCTTATTCAATCTAAAAACAGAGCTCTTAATAAATTCATTACAACTATATTATCAATTGAAAAAATTTGGTAACAAAACTCTAATATAAAGATTTAATTAATATTTTTTCATTTCAAAAGTTAGAAAATAAATTTTCAATAAAAATTTTATTAAAACAAATATATCTAATAGCAAATATGAATCGATATGAAAACTTAAGAAATAAAAATAAAAATAGAAAATCATATTCAATCTAAAAAAGGAGCTCTTGATAAATTCATTACAACTATATTATCAATTGAAAAGATTTGGTAGCAAAACTCAAATATAAAGATTTAATTAATATTTTTTGCATCTCAAAAAGTTAGAAAAAAAAATTTTAAATAAAAATTTTATTAAAAAATTTATTATTAGAAGGTCTCATTTTAATTATTGCTTTAGGGCACAAATTATCTAGAGCAATATTATTATGTCAGTTTTGTAAAATCTTAATTTTATTCATATTTGCCTCCTTGTTTCTTTTAGGCTATGCAAATTTTTATCAATATTTAAGATCCAAACACAGCCTTCAAAATTATTGAATAGTGCAAATGAAGGCTAAATGTGAAATGGGTCAGTCCAAGTCTTGGGCGCCTAATCCGACAAAGTCTCAATCCAAGTGGGTCGATGAGTATATGGACAAACCAGCTTGAGCCTAACTTCACGATCAACAGCCTACCCAAGTCTCAAGCACTTGGGCCCAACTCAAGAATGGAAAGGCTAGCCTAGTCAGAGGCCGTCTGGGCCGAGTCATGAATGGAACCTGGGGCTAACAGATAATGGTTCAAAGCCATCTCCATAAATGATCCCAAAAGGCCGAAATGAGGCACATCGCGTCGAATCAAGTACATGGGTACCGAAATGAGAAACCTCACAAGGAAATGTGGAAGTCAGAGTGCAAGCATGTGCAAAGTTGCCACCTCACCGTCCCCACACCTAGAATCACGGTTGTTGAGCCAAAGGAATGTGGTTTGTTATCAAGATGCCTACAATGAGAATATGCAATCAATGACAACTACCAAGTGGTCCTCACCGAGCAATGCCGAAGGACACCGGCAAAGATTTACACTCCATGAACTCACCTTGAGAAGCAAGTATGAACACTATATATACAACATAAACTTCACATTGAAGGTAATCAACTATTCCAAGCAAAACCACACTTACATACAAATCAACCTCTATACACCTTTTTCCGATCGCTAATTCCTACACCGGAGGGGTTATCCGCCAACCCCGGG
Organism: Camellia lanceoleosa; assembly: GCA_025200525.1. Classification (NCBI taxonomy): domain Eukaryota; kingdom Viridiplantae; phylum Streptophyta; class Magnoliopsida; order Ericales; family Theaceae; genus Camellia; species Camellia lanceoleosa. The sequence continues at coordinate 117,245,405 of CM045762.1, read as the reverse complement.
CAAATTTAACTAAGCTTCGTAAGGTGAACCCCGTCCTCGGATAGTCCAACCGAAAGGCGGAGCCCCGATTCACTTTCATCTAGTGCGAATTCGCAGACGCACAATTGGTGCGGTGAACGTGATCACTTTCATCTCGAAGCTTTGCATTCTGGCCCAAGAATGGGGATTGAGGACGTTCCGCCTTTAGCACATACTCCACAGACGGAGAAGACAAAGGACAAAGGTTTGGCACTCCCAATAGTTCTAGAGGAGCAAACTAGAAACAATAATCGAACCCCCGAATCCGTCGAGCATCGACTGCCCTTCGCCAGAGGTTCTTCTCATCATTTCCTTCTGGAAAAGGACTATAGAGATTGAATTATAGATTCCATGGGAATGGCGATACAGGAATTGAAAGCTCAACTTAAGAAGGTGTTGGTTGATCCGACGGAAAAGAGGACGGAAGTAGAGCCCTCTCGTTTGCAACGGCGAGCTCGCCCAGAGAACTACTAGTGAAAAATTCAGAATGACTCCGCAACGGCCAACCTATCTCAAAGACAGAGTGAAGCAATGAGTAGCCACACACGGGGTCGCACGAGGAGGGCCAAGAGGCGTAAGACGGATAGTCAACAAACTCAATACCCTCCTCAGACCTTCGTGACTTGGCTAATTGGCAATAGGCGTAACGAGCAACATCGAGATCATCCGAACTGCATCGTTTCACCAGAGAGAACATCGAACGCCGGATGTGCTCGCTCTTCGCCATTCTCTTGAGATTGAGACCATGAGACCTCCAAAGAAGTTCACTCCATCAAAGTTCACTTCAGATGATGGGAAATTGGACCCTCCGACACATATCACCATTTTAGACAAATAATGTCCCTCCGAGCGAGATGAGGCAATCGATGTGCAAAGTCTTCCCATCCAAATTTGGGAGAAACCGACCGATGGTTTGATCGACCACCGCTAGATCAATTCATTGCCGGAAGCTTCCCTAAGAGTTCCTAGCCGTGTTCGCTCCAATACTAAGATCCCAAAAGAGCCGGATACATCGTTCACCTCGTGAAAGAGCAAGAGGAAACGCCGCTAGCTTATGCTAGGAGATATCGAAGAGTATAACGACCGAAGAAAATGTGTGTAACGAGCAGATGGGCTATGTCCTTCAAACATGGTTCAGGCCCTAAAGTAAGTTGATACAATCACTTACTGCGCCTACCATACTTTTGAAAGACTCAAGGCCAGATTGAGCAAGATGCTCGCCTCAAGACGCATCGATCCCCATCGAGGTAGTGTCACAGTAACAAGCAACCTCAGAAGAAGAGAACGGATCGAGGAGAACACCGAGGGATTGCAAGTGAATGAGGTGGATAAGTCCAAATCCCACTTGCCAGACTATGTTCAAAGAGCCAATCTATCTAACTCGAAAAGATCAAGAGAGAGCCCTTCTTTGTTTGGCCACCGAAAATGTTGGGAGATCTAGCTCGGCGCAATCAAAAGCTTAGATGCACCTACCACCAAGACAGAGGACACATGACTCAGAACTACAAGGCACTGAAGCAACACTTGGAAGACCTGGTGGTAGTTGGGCACCTAAGGGAATACATTGATCAGGATAAGGAAGTGGCCGAGCTGGGGAACCCACCTCCGTATAAATATTGAGCATCCACCCCACCGAGCAATAAATGTGATCCATGGGACAACAACTCGTGAACTGAGGAGGCATCAAGGAAGAGATCGCTAAGGCTACACAAATTCAAATAATCATGTCAAGGAGCGGATAAAAAAGGTGCGCACTGCACCTAAATCCCCTGTGCACTATTTCATTTACTAGCAAAGATTTAGAAGGCATACAACACCCACATACTGATGCATTAATTATAACTGTTAGGATTGGGAAACGATCTAATGTGAAACGAGTCCTAGTAGATCAAAGGCAAACAGATATACATCAGATATGATTTGTTCAGAAGCTCTCTCCGAAAAGATCTCACCCCAAAATTTGCGGTTTCAATTCACAAATGAATGGTCGCCGCGTAATAGTATTGCTACTATAGCGAGGACAAAACCCTCCAGATAGAGTTCTTAGTTATTAATACACCATCCCCTTATAACGCCATACTTGGTCGCCAGGATTCATCGAATGGAAGCCCCTTCAACCTATCACCAAATTTCATCCGCTTTCCCAATGTAACATGGAGTAGAGCAGATCTCGGGGATCAAGTTGGCCCAAACATTACTTCATGGCAGCATTAAAGGCAAAGCAGCTCTGCAATCAGGTACAGACGGTAGAAGTGGCCGGACAGCCAGTCTTGGAAGATGTGGAGGGAACTCCAGAGGGAAAGATGGTAGAGGATTTGGAGAAAGTCTTGGCAAGAGAAAACGACCCGAAAAAATACTTCCTTATCGGTACCTCGCTAGGCGCTGATGAGAAACTTCAGTTGTTGGAACTGCTGAGGGAAAATATGGAGGTATTCGTATGGTCAGCATATGATACTCCAGGGTTGGACCCAGAATTTGTTTGCCACAAGCTCAACATCAATCCTTAAGCTCGACCCATCGTACAGAAAAGTCGGAGATCCTCAGTTGAGCACACCAAAGTAGTAATTGCCGAAGCCGAAAAACTCCTAGCCTCTGGAGCAATCAGAGAAGTTTAGTACCAAGAATGGTCAGTTTCAACACAGCTTGTAGTCAAGAAGAAGAACGAAATGAAGAGTTTGTGTTGATTTCACTTGCTTGAACAAAGCCCCGCCTCTAAAGATAGTTTTTCCACCGCCGCATTGATCAACTAGTAGACTCAACAAAGAAGGCATGAGCGCATGAGCTTCGACGCTTATAGCGTTATCATCAAATACCACCGCTCGGGTCCGGATCAAGAAAAGACAAATATTATCACTCCGAGAGGATCACAGAGTAATGCCGTCGCCTCAAGAACGCCGGGCGACTCTACCAAAGGAATGATCACTCGGATATTCAAAGACCAACTGGGAAAACCATGGAAACCTATATAAACGATATGGTAGTAAAAAGCAAGTTCGCTACAAACCACCTCACGATTTGAGAGAAGTTTTAGCATCTTGAAAACCACCAACTTCGCCTCAATGCCTCAAATGCGCTTCGGATAGGAACAGGAAGTTCTTGGGATACATGGTCACCACAGAGGAATTGAAGCTAATTCGATCAAATCGTGGCAATACAGATCTTGAAGTGCCAACAAAGTCTAAGGAACCGCAGAACTAGCCTAATGGCGGCCGACCAATCGGGTTTATTAGCAAATCGACGGATGAAGCCTTTCTTCCAGCTCCTGAGGAAAAAGGCAGCATTTGAATGGAGTAGGGAATGTACCGAAGCACTGCAGAGTCTCAAATGATACCTCAGTACACCCTCTCTACTGTCCACTCCAAAACCAGGAGAGGAGCCAGACTCTATCTAGCGCCTCTGATCACGCCGTGAGTGCAGATAATTCGAGAAGTTGACAAGGAACAGAGACCAAGATATTACGTTAGCAAGACTTTACTGGATGCCGAGACATGGTACCTACCACTGGAAAAGTTAGCTTACACGCTGCTTATCGCCTCAAGAAAGTTGCAACATTACTTCCAGGGGCAAACCATTAATGTCCTCACTGAATTCCTCGATCAGATTTAGTCGAGCCGATTTCTCCGACGATTAATAGCAAAGTGGTTGTAGAACTTGGTGAGTTTGACATTCGGATCAACCCGTAACAATAATCAAGGCTCGTGTCTTGGCGATTTTGTCGCAGACTTATTTCCACCCGTAGTACCGAACCGAGGAATTGAAGTTCGCAAAAGCATGCGCCAATCGAACAAGGAAAACCCAGCGCTTCGGAAGCATGAAAACTCTTTATTGGAAACATCTGGCAACTCTACGTCGATGTTTCGTCTAATAACCGAGGCTCGGGGGGAGTAGTTCTTATTTCTCCGTATGATTTATCTCGAGAATGTGCTCAAAGTTAGGCCGAAGGCTTCAAACAACAAGGCCGAGTACGGTTGCTATTGGTCGGTTTATGAAGCAACACTTCAAAGGCATAGCTTTTGTTTTCACGACTCACAACTAGTTGTAAACCCTTCGGGGTCTATGAAACTCGAGATGAAAGAATAGCTATGTACGCAGGCAAGGCCGTAGACCTACTCGTAAAATTTCAATCCATACGAAAGTGGAACTAATCACGACAAAAATTGCCACGATGCTCGCATGCCTCGCCATCATTGATACAAAGGACGCCAGAAGAGTTTGGGTTGAGTTCGCATTGTAACCAAGTATTGCATCTCCACCCTCGCAACAACTTAGAGCCGAAATGATGGATCCAATATTAGTCTTTCCGAACTGCAAACTCCCCGATTTACGTAAAGGAAGCCAACAAGATCGTGCATAAATCACCACTCGATCTCACCGTCGAAGCTTTACAGACGCTCCTACCTTGGCCCCTACATCCTATGTGTGTATCCAAATCTCGCCGAGAATGTTCTCTATGAAATTCACATGGATTTGTAGATGCCACATTGGCGAAGGTCATCGGGCGCACCGAGCCCTAACTCACGGCATCAGGCCACTTAATGCAAAGAAGATGCATAGCAAGACATAAAGGTGCGACAAATGTCGAGGTTTGCTCCATTCATTCATCACCACCAAAACTCTTATTCCACTCACCACCCATGGCCCTCGGCAATAGGGCTTGATATTGTTGACCATCGGGCGCGAGGCATCGAACAAAGCGATTCTTCATTGTCGCAATCGACTACTTCACCAAGTGGGCTGAAGTTGAGGCACCGCAAGCATCAAGGAGGCGCATACAAAGCGGTTTGTTTTGAGAAATGTGGTAGTGCGCTTTACATTCCGCGAAAGTACCACAGTGCATAATGGAATGCGCTCGATGGTAAGATCTTCAGAAATTTTGTGCCGATTTCGTAATCGAGTATAGAACTCTCTGTGGTATCCGCAGAGCAATGGTCGTGCGTAAGCCGAACAAAACCATCATCAACGGAGTGAAAAGCTGCTTGAACATGCCTAAGGCAAATGGGTGGAGGAAATACCTCACGACATGGGCTTATCGAACTACAAAGACGACACCCCACACAGAGAAACACCTTACTCTTTAACCTATGGAATGGAGGCCATCATCCCACTCGAAGTAGGTCTCCTAACCCTTCGATCTCAATTATTTGAAAGCTCCAATAATGAGGAAGCTATTGCGCAAGCACTAGATATGGCAGAGGGCCGAAGAGAGGCAACGCTGATCAGACTGGAAGCATATCAGCAGTAGCTCATCAGAAGTTTCAATCAAAAAGTTTTCCTAAGGCAATTTATACCAGGAGAATTAGTTTTGAGAAAAGTCATGGATCACAAACGGGTGCCTGGTGAGGGCAAACTTGGGCCGAACTGGGAAGGTCCCTATAAAATCACAACCGTAGTTGGAAATGGAGCTTACTACCTAGAGGATCTGAATGGCAAAGCAATACTACCGAACGAGCTTAACCTCAAAAAATACTACCAATAGAATCATTCCCTAACTTCTATCAGATGTAAAGGCACTTATTTGTTGACCAATGCAAATGTTTTCCCACTCCTCTCGATTTATCCAATTCTTGTAATTAGCTTTGATGTTTATCAAACTAATTAGCTTTGGTTCTTACCAAACGGAATTAGCTTTGGTCTTTACCAAACTGAATTAGCTTTTGGTTCTTACCAAATCTAAATTAGCTTTGGTCTTTACCAAACGGAATTAGCTTTGACGCTTGTCAAATGGAATTAACTTTGGTTTTAACTCAAATGGCTCAGTAATCCATCGAACGGAATTTAAATTTGGTTAGCACTCAAACATGCTAAGTGGTATAGCTTGGTGGAAAATGTTTGGCAACTAAATTGGAATTTAGCCAAGTGAAATTGCTTGGTGGAAACCGCACTAATGTATCTTAAGTAAAATATCTCTATTTAGCCAAGTGGAATTGCTTGGTGGAAACTACAATCGACATATCTTAAACACACATCTTTGTACCAACAGTAACTTCTAAGTATCACAACAACACTTCACAAGATTGATTCAAACAAGCAGAAAGTTAGAACAAACTCAATCGAGCTACGCCAAGAGCAAACTTAGCATCATTTTACTCACCCAAATTGGGCAAACAATTGTTTTTTTTTTAAAAAAAAACTTACTCGACCTCGAAAGCAAGACATCTCTTTTTACTTTCTATTCAAATACACTTGAACCATCAAAGAAACAGACTCATGCTTCTATACAAGGGACAACTTTTAGTCGATCTTACTTAGCCCGTGTTGGGCAAATAATTGTTTTCTTTTCAAAACTAACCCGACCTAAGTAAGACCCACTTTAACTCAAAGCATTGCCATACCACATATCCGCTAGCCACACCGATTACTAGTTCGCCCCTCGAGGTCCCACAAAGGTTTCTACGGGGGCAATAGTTCAAGTGGCACACTGAAAGCATCGGCCCGCCCTGTCCCAACAACGCTTTCTACCGAAAGGCAAGTAAAGATGAAGTACGTAAATCAGACAGTAGCATCTATTTAAGGATCAGATAGAGTCGCATCGAGCACCTATTCAGCCTGGCGTCCCAACAAAGTTTCTCGTCAGCAAGCAAAGATAGAATACATTCAGATAAAAACCAAACAAGATCAAATTGCAAAACTAAAGAGAAACTATATCATCCAAAGAAAGGGCACAAAAGGCCTACAACTAGAAGCAAAAACAAACAAAACAAACAAACAAACAAAACAAAAAAAAGGAAAAATTGTCTTCACCAAAATGTAAAAGCAAAGTTCAAACTTCAACATCAATTTTCA